>PVJL010004789.1:0-121663 GCA_004026885.1 Lyroderma lyra
TCTCTGCTCCCTTCCCTCTCCCCGACTCGCCCCTTTCTCGCCAGCCTTCAGGTTTACTTGCGATTTGTGGATTTCTCAGCAGCCGGTTTGTCACTCAGGGTCCGCTTTCTTGGCTCCTGGTCGGCCGTTCAATTGTGTTTTCTGGGAGAGGCTTTAGGAACCTCCTCTCCAGTCGCCATCTTGTCTTCTCTCCTCCAGAAATATTTTAAAGAAACTTTAGCTTTATGTATAATTTAAATTAGAAAAAAATCTTGAAAATTATTAATCAGAATTTAGTGATTGTTTACATCTTTTACTCTTCTGATGTTATTTCTTATTACTAAGTAAGTCTGCAGTTCACCAAAAGTAGATTACATGGATAGATAACATGTTTTATTTGTGTTGTCTTAAAAAACTCCAACCTGAATGAGATAACTAAAGCATTCATAATCCATGACATAAATCCCCCATATTATGAGTTTTTCTCAAGGGAATATTGTGTCTAAGTTGGCACCTTTAAGTTGAGCTTAGTTAAACTTGAGAAGATGGTTAAAATAGAGTTGCTGGAAAAACTGAGTTGAGATGATACAAGAATAAAAAATAAATATGTATTGATTTGGCAAAATAAAAATCGAACAGCAAAGATTCCAGCAAAGGTTCTGAAGGATGCTTGTGACATAGCAATGCAGTATCTTCCTGCTTTAATTCATAGTCTGTTTCAGTACTCGCCCTGGCCAGCTACTCAGTCACTCCCTCTAACAAACTTTCTTTTTTTGTTTTGATGAACATGTGGCTCTTTGTTTAGTAATTTACTAGATGAATCACTAACAGTTAAGTGTCTGTTTTATATAAAGACTCTCCTAGGTAGTGAGCTGATAGGAGTGGCAATAGGGAGGCAGGCAATGCTGAGCTGTTCCCATCAAGTTACCCAGATTCCATAGGCGGATGTGAAATATTACAGGGAGACAGTGATATGTGCAAAACTGCATGGGCAAAGTAATGTTGAGAGATGAATGGGTAAAACAAGTAGCATTATTCAGGCAACTGCTAAATTTCCCTCTTTCAAAAGCAGTGTTTCACCCACACATGCCACAGGTGGGGTCCTACCTGGCATGTGTCAGAGTGAATATCACAGGGGCTGGGGCTGGGGCTGGGTGACCCCCTAGCCTCCTCCTTGAGTAGGGCATATTGACACAGACCTGGGTCCTTTTAAGGAAGACTGGGTGCTTTTTAATCTCTGGGTAAAAAGACTTGTTTTAGGTCATTACTCAAAACAGTGTTGTTTAGGATGGAAATTTTTGTGTTACCTTATGCTGGATAAAATTCAACTTTAATCCTTATCTTGGCTCATTTTAGATTTATTTTATCAAGTACACACTCAAAACACAAGCACACCTAAAATTAATACACGTAAAACATTTTTTATTTTTTTTTAAGTTGGCAAATGGATGGATTTATGGAGAAATCTATTCAGACTCATCTAAAGTTCAACCATTAATGAAGCCATATAAGCTGTTATCTGAAAAGGTGAGGATTGTTTTTTGTTTGTTTTAGTTTTATATAGTATTAATTGTTTCTGAAAATTTTTTTGTTATGTAATTTCTTATTAAAATATTTATATATACTTTCACCTTTACTCAAAGGTCCCTTTTTATCTTTTGTCTTTTTGTCTCTATTCCCATTTTCTGTAAGTACTTAATTGGTTATTCTTTTCTCTACTTCATATTTTTTGTTCCTTTTTAATTTTTGTTACTCTCCTGTATTTTTAAAGACTTTAGAAAATATTTTTGTCATTCTTAAGATTTCTCAATGAGGGAAATTGAAGTCATATTTTAATATTATTTATAACTTTTCACATATTTTACTTTTGGAGGGAATCAATATCTTGACAATGACGTGAAAAGGATTTTCTAGCTTGGTGCTTATGGAAGAAGAGTTACTTCTATATTTATTCAAGTGGTAGAAAAGCCTTCATACACATATCATATCATCTGCACTTTTTTCCTACTTGTGTTTTTTGTTTCTCTTCATCATCATCAGGAGCTAGGTAGCCAAAGGGCCTCGATGCTGTCATGAGCAGGGATTCTGGTTAGCGGCGTCAGTCAGTTAGGTTGCAGCTCTTACTCTTTTCAGAATTTTTGCTTTCCTATTTTATATTTAAATAAACTATGCCAATCAATCTTTTTAAAGTGAAGTCAGTCTATTTTAGAAAAACATTAAATAGTTTTATTTTCATTTAGATTCATAATATTCCACCACCCCTTTTATGTTCTCATTCTTTTTGTTTCTAGGAAAAAGAAATTTATCGGTGGCCAATCAAAGAGTCTTTAAAAACGATGTTAGCTTGGGGCTGGAGAATAGAACGAACGCGGGAAGGAGACAGCATGGCCCTCTACAACCGGACTCGCCGAATTTCCCAGACCAGCCAGGTAAGAGTCGCAGTGAGGAATCCACTGCTTAGGTTGTTTTAAAATAATTTAAATCTTTGATTTAATTTTTGGGGTTTCCAAAACAAATAATTTGAAAATTCTGAAGATTAACATAAAATTCCTTTAAATAAGTGTTTTAAAATTAAATTTATTGGGGTGACATTGGTTAGTAAAGTTGTATATGAGGGGGGACCCAAAAGAGACCAGAATTTATTTATAAAAGTATTGTGTATTTATTCTTACATGTTTAAACTTCAGTGACCTTCAGACTCTCAGTTTGATGCAATACACCTATTAAGATGCTTTCTCTACTGCCCAAAACAGTTTTTGAACTCATCAATTTTAGTGCTTCTGCTGTTTTTTTTGTTTCACCCCTGCTGGTTTTTTGTTTGTTTGTTTGTTTCACATCTTCCACATTGGCAAAAAGTTTCCCTTTGAGGATGTTTTTCATTGAGAAAACAAACAAAAAATCACTTGGGGTGATATCGGGTGAACAGGGAGGGTGGGCCATGGGGGTCTTGCTGTTTTTTGGTCAAAAACTGCTGAGTACTCAGCGCAGTATGGGCAGGTGTGTTGTTGTGTTGCATGTTGTGTAAATTACCCATCATGAAATGGACAAATGTGTTGAAAGAGTCTCCAAAAAAAACTACACTGAAGCTAAACACAGCCTCTCACAGCAATGCCAGCTGGTACACTGATGCAGCTGGGTTTCTAGAACACTCACCTAGCTGGGAAAGCCTGTCCTATAAGGGACCTGCACTCCAGAAGGTAATTCTGGGCTTTTTTTGGTTCCCTCCTCATATCTCTCTCTCTTATCTCCACTGAGTGTTTTAATGAGCTCCTACTTTTCCACATAAATTATCTAGGTCTCTGTAGATACTGCCCATGGTTACAGCCCCCGGGCCATTGACATGAGCAATGTTACACTTTCTCGAGACCTGCATGTAAGTACTAGTAACTCTTAAAATATTCTGCAAATTTCATTTTTAAAAAGTATAGTGTAACACTTTCCTGCATATATTGTGTAGCATGAATTGTCTTAATGTGGTGATCTTATAATGGGTCCATGGTATTTATAGATCACATATCCTAAATTTTTAATGCTGTAAAAATTGATATATAATAACTTTTTCTAGGATGTTTCTTCCAGGAAACATATTTTCTTTAATGATAATATCTATTAAGTCGAAGCTCTTTAATATCCTGATATCATTAAATATCTGTGAGAAGAGAGTAAATCAGTTAACTAATGACCCTCTGCAGAAGAGTAATCTTGTCTACTCATTAAAGAACATAGTTTTTAGTTGTTTATCCCAGGAAACCAACGGTGTTCTGCTTGCTCATTCCACGGTTTTTTCTTTTCTCCTTTGTCACTAGGAATGTACTGTGAAATGGCTGATTTAGGTGAAAGATAAAATTTGTTGCCATGGGACATAAGTTAATAGGCCCATTTAATGATCAAACACTGATATTGACATTATTAGTATTATTCCAAGATAAATAAGTATATAAACAAAAAAAATCTGTTGTTAAATAGTTTGGCCTGCCCTTTGTCATTGCTCCTATATGAATGTATTAAAATGACATAGTCAACTTGAAAGCCAGAAGTGAAAAGAATCTTAGCGGTAGTCTTGTCAAAATCCAAGACATTGATCTAGAGACTGATCTGTCAGATGTTCTCTGCATTCATTGTTAATAAGGTTTGGACATCATTCAAAGCTTTGGAAATTAAAATAAGAGCTTGTAAATAAATATCATTTTGTTAAAGTCCAGAGCTAATTTGGAGTTTCATGATTGAGTTAATAAAACATGTGTCTTTAAACATTATAAATAACTGTGACCAATCCCATCAAGTCAACTCTGCTCTTTCCTACGTGTAATTTCACATTTGTTACAATTCCCTGGGATTTAGATTTCAAGTAAGACAGTTGTGTTTGGTTATCTTCCGGATGTATTTTAGCACTAACATGCCATGATTTATTACTTTAAAGCATGTTTTTATATTACATATTGGAAAACCAAGTTATCCATTCCTGCTTATTAAAGTCGCCAAATATTTTGTTCATTTAAGGCTATGGCAGAAATGATGGCTGAAAACTACCATAATATATGGGCAAAGAAAAAGAAAATGGAACTGGAGTCCAAAGGTAATATTTTCTAAAAAATCTTCATAAAAAACAGTTTGACTGCATGGATATATGATGTGGATAAGAGAGTCTCTTCAGCTTAAGAGCTCATTATACCTTTAATTTATTAGAATGATTCAAATCTGCCTGTAACAGTTGCATGGTTGAAATTCTCTAATTTCCTGACTGCTAGTATATATTTCCTCATGTCTCAGCATTTCTGTGGCTCTCTTGCTTGTTTTAACAGGTAAATATCTGCCCTTCTCCACCTAGCATTGAGGTGTTGTCAGTTACCTAGCCCTCCTGCCCTGACTTCCAGTTTAAACATTCCCCTTCTCTCATCCCTCTCTCCGTCCCATCACAGCCTCTCTGTTGTGTCCAGTCCAGTTAGTTATGTTACTGTCTCTTTCATGCATTTGCTTACTCTTTTCTGCTGTTTGTAAATATTAAAATGACCTAATTTTTTTAGTCATTTTCAAGTATTTTCTTATTTACATAATTTTCAAGTATTTTCTTATTTACATAAATATTTTTTCAGTTTAATGCATCCTACACTGTTGCTCTCGACTGTTCGTTTGTATTGGTTGTATAGTATCACCTAATGGTCACAAGTGTTTTGTGTGTGACTGCATTTCTATAGATGGCCTGCTCAGTCAAAGCAGTCTTTAGGAAAACATGACATTTCCGTCGTTATCTTTTTGTTTTCTTATTTCTTGAAGAGGGCAAATTCAACATTTATGGTAGGTTTAGTAGCTCCCAACTAAACCACACTGGATAATAGTTCAGTAGGTTCTATGTTGTCACCATAATTCAAACAAGATATTTATTTTCAATTTTTTTTTTCTGGAATTCCCTGAGCAGTTATGTTTCAAAGAATTCCAGCATCCCACACAAAATATTCCCATATGTGTTTTATAAACGTTAAATTTGTGGCACATGTTGTTTATTTTGATGCTGATTTCATGGCATTCCTTGTGTCAGATCTTTACATCTGGAATTACTAGTACTTTTTTTGAAATTTTAAAATTTTTATGAAAAATTTACAAAATTTATAATTTTATGAATGTTTTTTATCATTATTAGATTTTAAAAATATAACTTATGTTTAAAATTTTTAAATCTAAAAGAATGCTTCTAGTACTTTTTACCAGAATAGGTAAGCTAGAATCCTAGACTCTTGCCCAAATTTTTAACAGTCAAGTACGTATATTGTTCTTTTTAGATATTTAAAAGAGATAAACTTTTAACTTAGCAACCTGATTATGGGTTTTATATAGAAATATATGACTATGAAGCACTCTGTGAGCTGAAGACATAACAATTCTGTATATAAGACCCTTTGTTCTCTTCTCTGTGAGGTAGTAGCAAATGGAGCATGTCCCTTGAAATGTGCTTTGCAATTTTCCCAGACCCAGGTGGGCATTTGTCAGTGGTTTTTGCAGTCTCCACATCCAGAATCCATTTGAATGGAGAAGAGAACACAGCTTCTCCTTCCTTCTTGGGCGCTTTCCAGCATTAACTGGCATTTGATGTCACAAATGCCTGTGTGTGCATGATTTAATTGCCTCTTAGAAGGCATATGCATCTTTCTCTGAACAAATTTCCTAAACTAATTGGAACATTAAAGGCACTAATGAGGGAGGAGTCTTACCTGAGTCTCATGTACACCTGTGTAATGAGAGGACACCGGAAGTTCATAGTGTGGCCCTGTTATGCAGGCAGCGGAAGCTCTATCAGATGATTTCCAATTTCTGTTCTGTCCTGACATTCTCTTAGGAGGTGGAAACCACCCTCTGCTGGTCCCTTATGATACGCTGACAGCCAAAGAGAAAGCCAAGGACAGGGAAAAAGCACAGGACATCCTCAAGTTCCTGCAGATCAATGGCTATGCTGTGTCCAGGTAAGAGAACACCTACTTGTTACACATTCTTGTTATACACCTGAATATTTAACTATCCTCATCAGATGTAATGCTGGAAATGACTTCACTGATCTCTTTAAACCTTAAAGCTACTAGTTAGTGTGCTCAAATGCACACACGTCAGAAACATGAAGCCTTTAGCTGTTTGCCACATGACCGACTTCTTTTGCTACTTGTGTTGAATCCCTATCCATCATTTAGGGAAACTCTCTAGGCAAGATGACTGTTTTTCTAAAGTCAGCATTGTTTTGCATAGTAATAAAGTAGCCTCAGAAATATATCAGAAGCAAAGTATTTCTTATAAGTTAAATCTCATTTTTACCTTTAGCTATCAAATTATTATATAACCTTCCAAATTTATGTATATAATATATGAGCATATCCATTTTTATTTTACACACACACACACACACACACACAACTTTTAATAGTCTTTGTAGATACTGGATTCCATATTTTACTTCTGCTCTTCTAGAGGCTTCAAGGACCTGGAATTGGACACGCCTTCTATTGAGAAGCGATTTGCTTATAGTTTCCTTCAGCAGCTCATCCACTATGTGGATGAGGCCCACCAGTACATCCTGGAGTTTGGTAGGTACCACAGCCCTACTGCTAACAGCCCAGTTGTTGTTATTCTTAGCGTTCACGGCATCAGGGTGTCAAACAGCACAGGCTTCCTGGGCCGTTAATGGTCTGTTTCCTAAAGGTGTGAGCACTTGCTATACATCCCAGTACTAACCTGGGTCTAACAGTCAATAGGCAAACACATTCTTAGTGATGGGTGATTTCTGAGAACCTAAAAGAAATTGAACATATAATTATATTCCCCTTATAAAGTTAATTGACATTAATTTTTCATTTTGAAAGATACACTGGACTAGGCTGACCAGATGTACCATTTGAAATGGGACAATAAGCAATGGTAGTGTCTCGTCTCAAATAGTACATAAGGTCAGCCTAGTCTCCCTGGGCTAAATTCGAGGTGTCAATAGGCTGACCAGACATATTGATTGAAATGTGACATCACCATTGTCTTCTGTCCTATTTAACCCTTTTGGTGCGGCTGTTGATCAAAGTCAACTGTCGGGGCTGGAGGCCCCTACATGTTTTCTGCAAGTTTTATTTGTTATATAGTTGCTTTAGGTTTATTTATAGGGTAGTTAGGAAGAAACTAGTATAAACTGCAACTATAATTGATCCCTTGTGAAATTCGTATTTTGGCCCAAAGTTTGCACAGAATATTCAGCAGTGAGATGAGAGGAAAAAAAAAATTTTCAGCATAAAAAGGGTTAAAACTGTATATCTGGTCAGCCTACACTGGATGGATATAAAAATTTATGGTATAGTTAAATCTTTCTTTATTAAATTAATTGCTCTGCCCTTAAAATAACTAAAACTCAGTGGATTCCTTATATTTCTGGGCAATGTAATGGCCTTGAGTTCAGACTTTATAGGAGCGCACACATTTTGCAATGCAGAACACTTTATTATCCTCTGAGAGTAAAATGAAGGACTTCTTCACTCACCTGGCCCAGTGCTGTCTGAGTTTGAATAGAACTCCTTTTGAGTCTTAGATGCAGCACATTTCATCAAGACAGCCTCCTCTCACTTCGGTGGTTTTGTGATCGTCATCTGCATTGTTAGACTAAAATTCAAGTCGTTAATTACTCACCTTCATGTCAGATCACCTTTCAGCTGATGGTTGATATTAAGATATAAGGAGTGAAGTTTGGTGTGTTCTTCTGGTGGTGATTTTCTAATTTTTCTTTTTCACTTTTGAGGTTTTGTTCCTATTTTTATTTCTTAATTCTCTCTCTTTCTGTTTTCAACACCTTCCCTCAGGGCCCAGAATCCTAGATCCCTTAGCAGTATATCAAACCCTTCTAACCCAGGGCTCTTTTGCTTCTGCTTTCTTATGATTTATACCATGTTTTTGGCACACCATCAGATTAAAGTTCATAGAAACTCAAACTCTGGCATTTTCTTGTTCCTGGCCTCCCATGTCCTAAGTGTGATTAAAAATTTTCAAGTTTATCATTATCTTTTTTTGAAAATTGTTTGTTTAAATTATTTATTTTTCAATTATGGTTGACATACAGTATTATATTAGTTTCAGGTGTACAATGTAGTGATCAGACCTTTCTATAATTTACAAAGTGATCACCCTGATATGCCTAGTACCTGCCTGACATAGTTATTACAATGTCATTGACTCTATTCTCTGTGCTGTATTTACAGCCCTGTGAGTGTTTTTATAACCAGCAATTTGTACTTCCCCTTTTTTATTGTAATTCTCTTAAAGAACCTCCCTTTCAACCTGCCTCTGTCTACAGTCTAAAATCTATATTTTTGCTTCTTCTTAACCATCTGTTTCACAAAAGCCAATTTATAATATGCAATCTCTTTGTAACTCACACAATATTTTTTAGTATGATTTATGAGTCATCCTGACTGGTAGCCAAATTAGTCTGAATTAATGAAATTTAACCAAAGAACAAAAATGACACCATGGTGAATTTTTTAAGCTGCTATGCATAAAGTGCATTAGAAATTTCTTGTCCACATGTAAAAATACTTATCTGATAGGAGTAGCAACCCTGAAATCCAGTCTTCTTTTTGAGAAATGAGGAGAAGAGGCAAAGACAAAGTAATCATTTGGAGAAGGAACAAGAAGATTGTTGATTGTTATTTAACCACTGAATGGATGGCAGAAACAAGAATTTGAAGCATAAAATATGTTTAGGTTTTATTCACATTGTATTCAAGCTTCTGAATAAACCACCTGCGGCAGTGTTTATGGATGTAATGGGCAAATACACCCACTAGCACTCTTCTTTCTTTCAGGGAGAAAGTAAGGCTAGCTCAATAGAAAGCCCAACAAAATCAGGGTTTCTACAATTGCTGATGCTACACGTATCTTTTCCAGAGGCTGTGATAGAAAATTAGGCACAAGAGCTCTGTTAGAAGAACAATTAGAGTTGGGATTGTCTGCACCATCATTTGCTAATTTTCATTTTTCATTATTACTACAAATAAAACTTCCTCCTTTTGTCGGTCACTTTGTTGCCTTTGCCACACGTCTTTAATGCATTCCTTCATAGACGCAGAGTGATGGCGATAGTAAAAATGTGCATATGCCCTTTTCTAATATGTGTATTGTATCAGGGGTCATATTTTCTCCAAATCTTTTTCACGTTTTACACATAAGCGTTTTTGTTAAAATGAATAATGAAAGGAGAGATGTTTCCTATTTAATTTCTTGAAATATCAGCAGATTTAGTTATGTTCAAAATTCTGTCTGGCATAGTTTATGTGAGAAAGTCCCTTATGTGGATCCAGCCATTTTGCATAATATGCTTGAGAGAGATTTAATGCAAAAGTGCTACAAAAATGAAATTTGTAAGTGCTAAAAAGCCCTCATTTTCTCTTACCTTTTTCATGGGAATAACATTGTTCTGATAATACAAATATTGCCTACATTCCTGAAAAATTATCCTGAATGTATTTCTAAGTTTTAATTATGTGTATGTCAAATTGTTTTGATTTCTGCTTGCAAAAGAACTTTTTAAAGCAAGTCAGTTTGATTCTTATAAAATGTGGAAGCTTAGCTTAAAAACTTGACTACCACCTAGTATGTAATTCTGAGTTGTTTAGCTCTCCAGTATGTTCTACATCTCATCATGGTTATTACAGTTTATTATCGCCTCTTCTTTGTGCACGAAACCTCCTCTGTGTGCATGAAGGAGCAAAGAAAGGCCACGTTCTCAACTCCGTGCCTCAGGTCTATCAGTTCCTAACCTCAGAATCATTTTCTAAACCATAGGAGCAGGGGAGTGTTTTTGCTTTGCTTATGGAAACTATCTTTTGATGTTGGTGAACTTCTTCCTTCTTTAGCAGAACACTTAATTTTCCAACCTAATAATTACAATTGTGATCTTCACCCTCAATGTAGGTAGGTGCTGGCACCCTTCTAATAATTTTGTTGTTGTATTAGTATTGAAAGCTACCTTTCACACAAAGAAGTAACTGTCTATATCAGAGGCCACAGTCAAACCAGTTATGCTTGCTCAGCTTGCACTCATTCGTCTCACCTTAGCAGGCTGCTGCTGACTGGAAGCTCACCAGAGTGAGAAATTGAGTGTAAGTTGGGTAGCTAGGGGTTATACTGTCCGCTAGTCCAGTTTTTCCCTACGTGCCAGTGAGATCTCAAAGTAGCACCAGTGTGCTTGTACTCATAACCACGTATCTGGGCTGTTCTCAATAGCTTCTTAATATAGATTTGGCTATTTGGTTAAATTCTTTTTTATTTATTACACTACCAAAATTGTTCTTTATAAGTTTTTGATTGGCTCTTTATGTTCAGGTTAGTGGGATAGCACATGTAGCAATGTGTTCTAAACTTTGCGTTTGGGGTGAATATCTTATAACATTTGAAGTGCACATGTCCCTAAAACTCTTCCTGTTTGCAGATGGTGGCAACAGAAGCAAAGGAGAGCATTTTCCGTATGAACAAGAAATCAAGTTCTTTGCTAAAGTACAGTATATGTTCATCTTTATTTTGCTTCAGTATGTTTGTTTATAAAATCTGCTCTTTAGATCTTTGCCTCCCTTCAGAATGCACTCTTTTTCCAGTTTTCTACTGCAGGTAAATGTTCTCTGTATTCACCAATAGCTGTAGGAACCATGTGTGTACTTGGATCCCAGTGCACTTGGTTAACCACCAACTATCTCTACTCCCTGGGCCTCATTTCTCAAATTACTCTTTTTATGTATGAAGTCTGAATCAGAGTTCACTCTTTTGGCTTTATTATATAGAAGAAAAATATCTATGTCTTAATAATTAAGTGTTACAGGCTAAAGTTTTAGATGAGCATTTATTCTGTAAAGAGAAAAAAATATGATTTATAAATGGGTACACTATAAGGACTTTACCCTGGAATCTTCATTGTGGGAACTTCATCCTACCTACTTTATAACTGAGGCTTAGAGATGATAAACTGTTCACATATAAAGTGTATCCCATTATTATTATTCATTCCATTGAAAAGAATTTATCAAGAATTTGCTATCTGCCTAGAGCATTCGTGACTTTCTTTCTGCCAGTAAGTGAAGAAGATGAAAGGTAGTTGCAAAGTCTCCATGTGGGTTCATTCACTTAGCGTTTTCATTGTGCTGGTGTGTCAGGCTCAGACTGTGTCCTGTGGAGTGTCACTGTCATGGACACAATGCCCTTGGAACTCCCCTGTGTAACAAATGTTGCTGTCAACCTTAAGACCTAATGATTTCTATCAATTTCCCTTTAAAGTACTTGCATTTGATGGTTATTATAGATTATTTGCAAAATGGAATGTTGTTTTGATGAATATTTGGCTTCTATTATGTTTTCAGAATTGTGCCCTTTATGTAAGGGAGATTTTGTTGGTCTTCTTTTTCCACTCATTATAGCACTCAAAGTCCATATCAAGCACCTGAAGTTTTCCATTTGCAAATTGTAGGATCCAGTCCCCTTAATAGCTAATTGTCGGTAATGCTGTATTCATGATCATATGTTTAAAAATATTCTTGCATTCATTGCCTACATACTCAGCACCCTAGTGATTTTGTTTGCAGATGCCTAACGTGGCTTAATTTCTACTAAATCTATGATTCATTCATTCTCACATTTATTTACTTATTATGTGCCATCACAAAGTTCAGGCAATGTCACAACTCTCTAGGAAGATCACTTAAAGTTGCGTAATCCTATAACACAACATACAAATAAGCTATACCACATTGCAGGAAAAAATGTAATTAGACTTGTGTTTAAATACCGGTAATGCCAATTATTCTTACTTTTTTTACTTATATGACAAATATTTATCTAGTGCTTGCTGTAGACCCAACAAAAATCCTTAGCACTGGTGATTCGTTGTAAACCAAACAGAGTTAAAGTAGTGGTCATAAAGGCCGGGACAGGGCTGCATGGGAAATGGACTCAGAAATGTTTTTTGTTCTTGGGTACCTTACAGATCCTTTGGGAGAGAAACTAAACCCACATAATACATGTAAAATGTAAAATTGCAAATGGTATTACAACAGCAGAGAATATGATGGGTTTTGTCTCCCTGAGAGGTCAACAAAGGCTTGTGTGATGAAGTGCTATGAGCTGAGATCTGCAGAAGGGAGTGAATCGCCAAGGCATTTCAGACATAGGGAATGGCACATGCAAAGCCTGCGGTGTGAATGGATGGGGAAAGGAGGAATTCACCGAAGGACAGCAGGACTGGGGTACAGAACTAGGAGGTGGGCTTTGCAGGAGGCCAGGTAAGAACTATGTGGAGGTAGGATAGCGGCGAGGCGACTGTGAGTAAGTCACTCACTTTCTGCATCTCCTTTTGATTGCTGCTGAGAAGGGATGATGGCACCTACTGTACAGAGTCGTCACAGGATAAACTAAGTGACAGGATGCTAGACGCAGTCCTCACACATAGTAGAGACTCAGTAAATGGTTGTCATTGATTATTTTTGAAACTAGCGACACTGGACTGCGTTATGTGAAATAATGAATTATTTCATTTTGAAAAAAATATTGAAAATAACTCCTAACTGCTGAACATTTAGCATGTTCCTCATAATTACATCCACATACACTACACACACAGGGACGGCAAATACCAGAGTGAGGTTTAAGAGAGTCACATGCTGGTTGGCATGGCCTTGGACACTAGGGACCCGTCGCATGCTCAGAATCTCAGCACTCCCCCCCTCCCCCAGAAATTCCCCCCGTGTAGCTCTGTCTTCTTTTCCTTTCTTTCAGGTTGTTCTCCCTTTAATTGATCAGTATTTCAAAAACCATCGTTTATACTTCTTATCTGCAGCGAGCAGACCTCTCTGTTCTGGAGGACATGCATCCAACAAGGAGAAAGAGATGGTGACGAGGTAAACAACTCTAAAACACATACTGTTGTTAGCATTTACATCTGGGACCTTGGAGGGGCCATGCTCAGAGTGCCCGCCCATCTTCCCAGACTGTCCTCTTGGAATCCAACACTGTGAGGAGAACAGTTTTTGCAGTTAATTCATGTGTTCTAGATGAGATTTTGCATATTTTGCTGCTAAATGTAATTCTGAATAGGAGGAATAAAATACCCGATACAGAATCTACAGGTAGAGGCTGGAGAGGCATCACTGTAGCAGGATGTGTGATAAATGGTGCTTTTAGCGTTAGTTTTGTTTGTTTTTTTTTTTAATTCCTTCAAATCTAATATTTTTGCCAGACTTAACTTTTTAGGCAGATGAAATTTCATTTATGGCAATTATAATTTTAAATATATTTTTTAAAAATAACGTCCACTCTTGGAAGAATATGAAGTAAAAATACATCCTTTCTGAAGATTTCCCGTCACCTCACTCAAGCTGGAACCTTAGCAATGCTTTTTTATTTTTACTTAAATCTAAATATTCTTCATAGATTTATTTGTAATTCTTCTGGAGATTTCAAGTCCAAATTCTCAAAATTTTGCCAGAATGTAGTATACATGATAATCGATTACTGAGCAGGCCTTCTGCATTGTTACATGTTCAGGAGTCCATGCCAAGCTTTTAGACTGTATCTGAAAAAAAAATCCATAAAAGTGAGTGACCTATGTAAAGTAGATACAGGCTTTCCTTGGACTTGATGTTAGTGATATGCTGAATAGCAGTGCAGTATTGGTGTACTGGCTAGAGAGAGAGGAGATTGAATAGAGACTCAGCAGAGGGTGAGGACACAAGGATATCTGCATTGCATAACATTGGGAATGGGGACCTGAATGAAAATTTAAGCTTATGTCTTTACTCACCTATATTGTCTGTTTTGCCTTCTAATGAGTAGATGGACAGTCATGTGATTTAGAATGTCAGTCGCATAAAAATGTCCTCAAACTTCTTCAGACAATAATCTTTCTGTGAAATTGATAAAACTGATTGTAGTTAAAATAACAGGGCATCCATCCCAGTGACACGCTTTGTTTCCACAAACTGTTACCAAAAAGGAAAGGTCAGGCAGGGCTGCTTTCCAAGGTCTGAACCTCCTGTCTCTGCACTTGGCATGGCCTTCCTTCAGCCTTTCCCAGGGAGGGATGGGGATCCTCTCTTTTCTCTGGCCCTTCTCCAAGTCCTTGGCCCAGCACTTCCCTGTGGACAGTGCTAGAACACTCCACAGCATCCAGGTCCCATTAACATCCTGACACCAGGGCCCAGTCTCCTCAGCCTCCTTGGGTCCAATCAACATTTTATAAAAGAAACTTTGTTCCCAGAGGCTCAGGTCATTTAGAAGTCAAGAGAAAATACAATCAGGAATGTAGCAAAACTACGAAGAAAATCATGCACATTGCTCTTTTTGCCCTCTCTGGTACTGTGTTTTGTTGTCTCCCTTTAATTTTCGGTCTTAGTCTAGGAACTATTCACTGACCTCAGGCAACTAAGTTTCTGTTGTCGACCCTATCTCTCACAGAGTAAATCAAAACAGCATCACAATTCTGGTAATTTAGGGGAAGTACAGATTATGTAGATTCATTCTGAAGTAGTGCTCTTGCTGTGAACTGCCAGAATAAGGTGTCTCCTTTCTTCCTTCTTTATATATATATATATTTAACTTAATTAAGACACCTTTGAAACTTTTACATAGGCAAATGATAGGTTTGTCCCTTTAGGAAGAACAGTCTGGCAGGAGTAGTGAGGTTCAGAGTCGGGTGCTAGGAGGCCATGGCAGGCTGTTGCAACAGAAGTGCTCCCTCAGTTGGGGGGGCACCCCATGGGCTTGTTCCCTAGACACTTCTGAGTCCTGCCACGTACAGGATGCTTTCCTAACGGAGGAAATGCAACCACGCCACCCCTGATGTTAACTTAGAAGACAGCTAAGCACGTGCACTCAAGGGCAACTCTCTAGACACGATGTGCATGGCGATGGAGACATTTAAAGTACTGGGGATACAGAGGGCGTGCAGATGTTGAGAGGGGCTGGATGCAGAAGACATGGAAGAGAGAAGATAAGCAGGACTTGGCAGTGAGTCTCAAGTGCCAACAGGAAGCGCCAACGGGAAGCACCAACATGGTGCTGAAGTTTCCATGCTAAGTAATTGGAACAATACTAGTGTTATTAGCAAACCAGGAATTGTCAGAAGTTGTTTCATAAAGAAGAGGTTAAATTTGGTTGGGTATTCATTGACAAATAAGTACGACCAGGCAGTTCATCTGGAGATAACCCGCAAAAAGTTGGAAATACCTGTTTGCTGTTGGAGACACCAGGGCAAGAAATGATATATTTGGGGATTGTCTTTACCCATGTAATGCTTGAAGCTCTGAAAGTAGATGAAACTGAACGAGAAAGGAGGGAGAAGCAAATAGGTCTGAATACCAAGACTGAGAGAGTTATGATAGGCAGAGGGGTTTGAGAGTGGGTCTTTGAAGAACACAGAGAATGATTAGCTTGAGAGGAAGGGAACAAAATCTTGCTATAGAAAAGAATCCAGGGTTTCACCACTTTAAGTAGTCAGTGGTGCCACCTTTGAGCGCTTTCCAGGAAGGTGACTGAAAAAGATTTGCCAATTGGGCTACTGAGGACTTTAAGGGACTGTTCTGTAGAGCCATGGGTTGGAAAGCAAATTACAAGGCGGGGAGTTGATTCTGAGGAAGTGTCAGTGCAGTGATTCTCGAGTGTTAGTAATGAAGGGATATAGAGAAAGGGGATAACAATATTATCAAAAACATTTTTAGAGAAATATAGGCCAAAACTCATAATATTCAAACATTGTAGTCTATATAGAACTTAGACTCTGAAAGTGGATGACACAGGAGGGGAAAAAAATGTAATTTATCTAATTTGAGGACCTAGTTTTCTAGATATCAGACCTTCTCTCTGGTGGCGCATCTGTTACTATTAGACGCAGCTGATATTATAAGAAGTCGTTTTTCTCTGACAGATTCTCAGATATCAAATGTAACCCAATGGAATGCGGCACAGAGTATTTCTGTTTTACCTCACAGCAAAACATCGTAGGTCTGGATTAATTGGGGTAAACTCAACATCATCTTAGAATGTTTCACCTGGATCCTAGAGAGTCCCACTAGTGAGAGGTGAAAGATGTCACTTCAGATAGATTGGAGTACAGGCACCCACAGTGCGTGAGACTCCCAGATGTAATCACTCTCCTTCAGCAGAGGCAGGCCTTGCCGAGTCAGTGTACATAAAGCTCAGGGGATGAGGGCTCCTGGGGAAAGTTGCTGTCGTTTTATTGTCTTTTTGTTCAAATAATGCAGCTCAAGGGGCAAATGTCATTATAGTTTATGTCTACTTGAGTAGATCATTGCTTTAAAAACTTCTGGCACTGAAGAGATTTCCATAGATTTTTGTGGCTGAATGTTTTCTTGGAAGAGCTACACAATGCCCTGCCTAATTAATTTTTACCAGTTATTCTGTTACTGAAGTGAGATGTGATGGCCAAAACTTAGTATGAAAGAGGTTAGCATCACAAGTGTGATTCTCTGTGTCTCTTCTCTCCCATTCTGCCATGAGCAGTCACCTGATTTTATTCCACGGCGGAGTCTGTATCTCCAGTCCTGGCAAGTGTATGCCTGCTATTGCTAGTAATGGAGAGCTTTGTAAGAGAGGTTGGAGCAGTCAGGATGTAGCTGTTCTTGTGACTGGGAAAGTCAGGCTGAGTGTGGAGGGGTGCTGTACAAATCGATCTTTAAGGTCAGCACTTTGGTAAGTTGTGGCTGTGCAAACCTGCGCTCTTGAGGAAAGTGTGGATAGATGTGAAACTAATGTCAGTTGTAATATGGGAGGTTAAGGGTAATGGTAGAGATTTGCAAATGACCCCTGGGAAAGCCTCTGAGGGGACCTCTATCATCTTGGTTTGGGAGTGGCAAAGGAGCACTGGGCATTAGGAAAGGCTTCTTGGAGTAAACATGTCCTGAGCAGAATGCTGGGTGGAAGGGAGAATAGCATGGAAGCAAGTGAGGGCTATTTCTGAAAAGAGGGACCTGGAAGGAACCCACCAGACTGCAGTCTGATGACAAGACAGAACAGTGTGGCAGGTGCTCCCAGGTTCTGGGTTCTGGTCTGAGAGTCAGTGCACACCAGTGTCGTCATGCTGAATGAAGACCAACCTTGTTTACGATCTCCCATTGTTGATTGCCAGGAAGTCACAAAGACTCAGGAACTTGGTCTAGAGGAAATAAGAAACATACTCAACTTATGTATTAGCATTAAAAGCCCAGCTTACCACCTCTATAATATTTCTCTCTGCTTATTAGTCACTGAAATTCTGTCTATACTTTACTGTGTTCTAATTCACTGGATGTTTTGGTATATGTGTAAGGGGTGTGGTCAAGGTTGGGAAGAAAGTTCAACATGCTAAAACTTAAAGTAACATTTTATGCCCAAAGCACCATACTTCTATTGTTAAATAATATCCATAACAACAACCAAAAATTCTAAAACTTCAGTGGTACATTTGAACAGATAAAATTAATTTTTTTCCTTGCAGTTTTTCAGTAGTTATGTTCTTGTGGGGTTCATATAGATTGCTTTTATATTAATTAGCTTTGCTTTCAATTTTTTTTTTTTTTTTGGTTTCTTTACTTATGATATGTGCTTTTTAACCATGTTTGTTAAAGATATGCACTCAGAGACTCTTTCTTTAATACTTTTACTCCACATTCTGCTCAGAGATTTGATTCTTTCTGCGTGACATCATGTTGCTTTTTCCAGCTCATATATCAGCTGTTTATTTTTTTTCTTCTTTTTTTAAATTTTATTTTAATTTCTCCCTGTCTTTTCTACCTTCCCTCCCCTTTCCCCTTTCTCTTTTGTTTTTCTTTTGTCTTCAGCCTGTTCTGCAAACTTGGAGTTCTTGTCAGGCATAGGATTTCACTATTTGGTAAGAAGACCCTTGAACAAAATACAAGCATGGCCGTCACTTGGTTTTCTTTGCCATTTTCACACAGTGTTGTGTGCTGCTATGTCGCATGAATGCATGTTTGCATGGCTGCATGCATGGTCGTCCTAGGCCAAGAAAAGATCCTCCAGGTTGTTTATAAGGAGAATTATCTGTGGTGAAATTGAAGACTCTAATTTTTTTATACTTATCCAAAAGCACATTTGAAAATCAAAAGGTTACATTATTAAAAAGCAAATGAATGGAAATGGCAGCTTCTGCCTTATTTTATTTCAGAGGGATGAAGCAAAAGTGGGCCCTCTAATCTGTGTTTGGTTATTTCTGATAGGTTAAATAATGAGCTGTTAACAGATTTTAAAACTTGAACTGCACTGATGTGTTTCATGCCCTTGACCACAGATTTGCATGTTGACTGCATTGCAGACGTGGAGCTTCATAGCAGAGACAGTGAGGCCAAGGACTTTACTTGGCAAGAGTGACTTGCCTAGCACTGCTCACCCCATAGTCAGTTTTGGTTGGTTTCTCAGAACTCATGCAGCTGAGGTCCGTGTTCCGAGTACCTGCTTTCGGAGCCACACAGGGCGGTCACTCGCTGCCCACAGGTGGCCCTTGCTGTGGGGCTGAGGACTCTGTAGCCGCTGCACAGTTGTTAACCTTTCCTGCATCTGTTTTTATAAACTTGACAAAGCAAGTTTCAGCCTTGTGCTCTGGAAGTTTTGAGACAGTATTAGGGTAATTTCAGTAATAAAACATTTAGTGTATTGATAGAGATATTATAAGTTTAATTCCATTAACAGAAAAAATCAAAGACTAAGTCAATTCTTTAAAAGCCACAGTGAATAAACTGAGGAATAGGATGTGTGTTGTACACACACACACACACACACACACACACACACACACAACTAGGCAACTAGGCAGTTCTTTAAAACATTACATTTTTTGAGAAATGATAGTTTCTAGTTATAATTACTTGATGCCATATTGGTTTTCAATATTATTATATCCAGTACTTGGTGCTCTTAAATTGAGTAATTAAAAGTCACATTTTATGTAAATTGCCTGATTGTTTTGTATTAATATTTCATTTATCCAACATTAGTGGGAACATTATCTTCTGAATAATTTCCAGATAAGTACTTTTAGTTTGACTCTTCAACAGAGAAAGATTTCTATGAAAATATTCAGACAGAATTTTCATGTGCTCTTTAACCTTCTCATAATAACAGTGGATTCAAACACCCTCTGTTTGCCTTCAGAGAGTTCTAAGTCATGATAGAGCTCTGAGGGGGGCCTCGTTCCTCAGCCACCCTGTTTGCACTCTTATTAATGAACGTAATACCCTCTGTTGTACTATTTCTAACTTCTTACAAATGGTAAATTCTTGGTTTCCTATGTTATAGCTCTCTAATTTCCTTTTTAAAAAATCTTTTGAAGTGTTTTATATATGCAGCAAAGTACACAAATCTTAAGGACAGCCTGATGCTAGACCTGGTAAACTTTTACATATAAATATATACTCATTTCTGAGGTCAAGATATCCCTGAGTCCCTTGGGCCATTTTCCAATTTATAACTCCCTAAAAATTATCTATATGTAGACTTCTGTTACCAGGGATTAAATTTATCTGCTATTTAACCTCTTTTTTTCCCTTTTGACCTTGTTAATTAAGGGTTCAGTAATTGAAGATAAATATGTAATATAACTTGTCATACCTATCAGGGGAGAGAATAACTGGACTTTAACATTAATTCCATCTCTGTGTGATTCTGATACTCCATTTAGGCATTGCATTTTCAATCCCTTAGCATTTAAGTGCTATTTTTTTTTTCTAACAGGAAGTTATTGGAGAGCTACTATGTGTCTTTTCTTCAACATTCACATTTTTATGAATTCTTTATATTATTCTAGTGTCTGGTTATTTCAGATTTGCTTTGGCAGTTTTCTGTGAAATAGCACAAACTTCAAGAGGCCTTTATTAATCAAGCATACTCTAATACAGACTTGTCCAATTATTAGAATTATTAAGTCTGAGACACGTAAACTATAGACAATTCAGTTATAATCTGGCTGCAGACACTAATGTGACCTCCTGGACAAATAGTGAACTTTGAATCAGAAAACCTAGGTGTAAGTCCTATATTTGTAACTAAAACAGCTGACTGATTTGGACAAGGTACTTATTTTTCTGAGCCTTTGTTTTCTCATTTTTGAACTAGGTTATAATAACTGTTGATCTTAGAGATCTGTTGTGTGTATCAAATCTGTTGTGTGCTGGATAAATGATATTGCACTGCCATATAAACTGTAACCTTACAACTTCCACATCTAAGGTCTTTCTAGACAGAATTGGAAATGGAGGTTAACAGAGAAATCCTTAGGCTTTGTGTCTGTGAGTAAAGGTAAATTGTAGAAAAGTGCACATTAACCTAAAATGTGTCAGGAAGGTGTAATTGAGACAATGGGAATAAGACAGTAAGTCAAGGGACAAAACACATGTCCTGGTAGGGTGATTGTGGTGAGCAAGGGGGTGGTTGTTCCATGTCGGATGCCAAATTGTAGTTATATCTTCAAACCTCATCTGTAGTTGAAAGATTTTTCTGATCTATAAAGTGAGGAATCCCCAAAACTTGGGTTTAATATATTTGTGAATATCACTTATCTAGATATTTCCTATAGAATCTCACATAGTATGTGAAAATTAAAGAGATTAATAATGTTTTTATGTCTCATAAATTCTTTCTGAGGTGTTTAAACCATTTCATTTTATATTAGAGAAAAATAAAGTTTTAAAAAAGAGGACTAGGTGTATTCCCCACAGAACAGTAGTTCTGATAATTCCATTAAGATATTTCATGGGAAAAATAATCAAGAAACTAGTATTTTGTTTCTACACAGGCTTCCCCTTTGAATTTTGAAATGCTTGCTAGTGATTGTAAGTTCATAGTTGCTAGTGATATGTAAGTTGCATAGTGATTGTAAGCACTCTTGTATTTTGGAAAATCAGCTAGGATATGGTCAAGACCCATGCAGATTAACAAGCAAAAAAGATCCCATTTGCCATGTTCAAGGACCCATTGTTGACTAAGGAACTAGTGCTTTTAATCCCACCATTTCCCCCCACATTCACTAAGTAAAAATTCTGATTACCAATTTCAAGGTGGGTAGATATTCTAGTACCTGTGGACCACTCTGTTCGCATTTCCCAGTAAGCTCTTGCTCACTGCGCTGCAGCCTACATGGCCTCTGTCTGCCTCTGGACTGTGTTGTGTCTTGTTCTGCCCAGGGTGTCTGCACATACTGTCATTGCTGACTGGAATAGATGCCCATACATAACAGTCACCTGTCCAAACCCTCATACCCACACTTCAGAGGTCAACCCAAAGAGTCCTCTCTTAGGAAAACCTTTCCCACCTCCTTGGCTTTACCCCCTCCTGCTACTAGAACATTCTCATAGCTCCTGTCCTTCATCTCACTGATGATGTTACTAGATTAACATTTCCTTCTGGAAAAAAACACTCAGCTCTTTAAGGGCATATTACTATATCTTCAGTGCCTAGCACACAGTAGGTGTTTTATAAATTGATGATGGAGGGAATGAACCAACCAGGTCCTGCCTTTATGAAGCCTATGTTCTAATAGAGAAGATGGATAAGTGAGCAGATGTTTATAGCAATGAGATAAGTGCTCTCAATTAGGAAATTTCTTACTTTCACAAATAACCCAACTTTATCTGAGATTATTAAGAAAAATATAGTATCCAATTATCTTAAAATTTATGAGAATTACATTTTTATAACTCCTTAAGCAGTTCATGAAAACACTTAGGACACTTATGTTGACACAGAAGTGACACATAATTAGTGGCTCTTCATACAATAAGATCATTAAAAATAACCAACAATGATCTTTTCAGTTTGAGGAACTATTTTAGAAGGCTGACACAAAATAGTTATCATTTGGAGGGCTTTTCTACTTTTCCATGTTCTGGTGAATTTTGAGCTGCTTATAAGCAATACAGTAAATTGTCCAGAGATTTCTGAGAGTTACTGGAGAATGTCCAAATTTGGTAACAGAGACTTCTAGAAATGCCTGGAGAAAAGCAAGCATATTGTAACATAATGAGCATAATATGCCAATACTTCTTCTGGTTTGACTTCAAATGACCCTAGAACTCAGCATGTCACATCATTAATATAGCTCTAGTGTTAGCTGCAGGAATATTGAACAAGGTAAGTATTATGTGTTTAAATAAGGTACTAGTTCTTAAAATACTCATTGTATTTCTCTCAGGTGAGTATGCTGGATTTAAATTGGTACATCAATCTTAATGTTTGTTTGAAAGAGCTTTAATAGCAAATAAAGTAGTATAGTGAAGTCTATCAGTTGGTATCTCTACATGTTTAAATAATTACTGGATTTTATGTTGATCCTTTTGTTATCTTCCCCCAAAACCCCTTCATGTATTTTCAAGAAGACTGCTAACTCATATTGGGAGGTACTAGAAAATTAGCATATGTTTCTACCATCCCTAAAATTGTTCAGATTGTGTTTGTGTTTGTTTAATAGGACACATATGATGAAAGGAAAATCATTTAAAGTCCTAAGAATCTCAGGATTGTGCCAGTCTGAGAACTGAATGTGTCATTATGCTGAGGACTTAATGGTTCGATCAGGCAGTCTGCTACTTCTGTTAACCATTGTCACTGGTCACTAGAGGATCATTAAGGTTTTTCTTTAACTTCAATTCTGTACTTCTTTGACAGTATACATGGCAAAGACAAAAGCTTCCTGGATTTAAAACTTGTTTTATATGTTATATAAAAAATTTATTTTATATGCTACATGAAAAACTTATTTTATATGCTATACCAAAAAAAAAAAAAAAAAAAGCCCATTTCTTATGGAGACTCAGGCCAGGTTAGAAATACCAGAATCAGACACTATAATAAAAATAATATCAGAAGATAGTATTAGAGCAATACAGATATTTCTTTCTCTTGAACATATTATATTAAAGACTTTCTTGACTTCAGGACAAATGAAGAGAATGTATATTTATCTGAAATATGGTTTCAGTTTAACTGAAAAGTCTCTCCAAGTAAAGGAATCAGTAATTTTATTTTTTTCAGTATCACAGACTCCAGAAGTTATAAAGTCATTGGCACTCTTCAGTTTCTCTCTATCTCCTAATTTTGAGAGAATTTTATATTTTTTGTATAATTTTATTTTACAGTAAGGTTTTTGCCAAGATTAATAATTTCTTCAAAGAAGAGAATATAATGAGAAAATGTGTCAAGAGCCAAGTAAGAAAAACAGAAAAATAAAAATTAGAATGGTTGTTATTAATTTCCCAAAGGAGAGAGAATAAAATTCTGATAATCCTTAATAAATAGAGTACAAAACAGAAGCAGTATAACATGCCAGATTTTAGATAACATTGAAAACTCCTGAGTTATAGAAACCTTATATTAAAAGCCATAAAACAACTTGGGATTAAAATACAAAGATTATTTTGAGTCTGACAGTGTTAACTCTATTTTTATTTAGAGAGTAGTATTATTTTATGAGAGCTGATACAATGTTTTTTAAAACCCAGTGCTTACCGTCTGTGGTTATTAAAATCAGGTACGACAGTGATTTTAATCATATACCTTTCACGCTTACACATACACACACTCACACTGAGCCAAACACTTGCTCTTAAATGACAACTAGGTGATTGATCCATCAACATGTCCCTAAGTGTTTAGAGGTGAGGAGAGGTATGTTGAAGACAAGGGAAGTAGCTGGGACTTTGAAGCAGGGGGAGTTTAAAAGAATCAAACTCTGGTTACACTGCTCTGAGCAGTTAAGCAATTACATACAGTTAAATACATGCAAATACAATCAGCACTTTAGAAGTTAACCATCTTACCACAGTTTCACCAGCCCTTCCTGTTCTTACTAAGAACCTGACTATGGTGATCTGACAGCTTTAAGGAGCGCAGTCTGTTGCTTGTTCTTATTTCATTTAAAAGCCTTATTCACTACATGCTTTATCAGGCTTCTACATGTGCGAATAGAATCTATGCTTTTGCTCGGTCTACACAGTCAAGGGCTAAAGAATCAATTAATAGTTTCTCTGCATTCCTTAGGGTCCCTTCCCACCATTTTTTACATTGGCTTGTTTCCATTTAAAGTTGTACCACATTTAATATGGGGAGTACTGAAATGTGTGGCTTCGGGAAGCTTACACTTTATGACTTTATAACCATCACAGAAATCTCATATTCATTGGACACATTTTCATTTGGCCCCTGGTGCTGTTTCCTGCCCTCTTACATTCAATAGTCATCTCACAAAGGTTTAATTGATTGCCTGCTGTACACCAAACACTGTTCTAGATGCTGGGTATGTCAGGGGACAAAGCAAACAGAAATGCTACCTCCTGAGCTTTAACGAAGGCTGGTTTAAAATACCCTGGGCCATTCTGTGGGGAAAGGGCCTAGGTAGGTAAAAAATGGAAATCCTGATCATTCATGCAAAGGACAGTAGATTAGAATGGAGAGGGAAAAGGATTGTGAGTTTGAGGAAGTGATGAGGACCAGCCTCTGATGGGTGCTAAATAATAGTTGCATCAGATTTAGACTCGTTGTCTGTGTCCCTCCTTCCTTCTGGGCCTTCTCGTTTTCTGTGCTGCATCCTTTCTCTTTTATTCTCCAAATTCTGAAGGTCTTGGGACCTTTTGTCTTTATTTTCTCTCTCTCTCTCTCTCTCTCTCTCTCATGCTGGCTAGTTTCATTTAGGCCCATGATTTTAAAAATTGTCTATATGATTATGATGCCCAGAGTTACAACTCCAACTCAGGTCTCTCTCTGCACTGCAAATGTTTATACCAGTTACCAGTTCCACTGCTCTGTGGAGGTTAATAAGACCAGTACACTTAACCTGCGGGAAACGGAGGACAGAACCGCCTCTCACTTTTACCTCCTCTCACTTTCTGCTCCCCTCAGGTCTCTCTCCACATCATTACGTCAGATCAGCATCTACCCATTGCTCACACAACTGCTCACACTACTGTTTTAGAACTATCCTTGTCTCCTGTCCCTCTCACCTCCCATTCAATCCAAAAGCAAACACTAAAAATGTCTTCTTAATGTCCTCACTACTGACATCCCCTTCCAAATTCACTGTCATCAGTCTCCTGATGCTGGGCTACCGCAGAAGCTTCCTAACTAACTTCCACTCTTACCCTCCCAGAGTTTTGTACGTTGTGAATTAATCCTTTTAAAATGTGAGTCAAATCCCATCCTATTCATAATCTAAGAAGGTCTTCCTATTGCACTTACATTAAAAAATCGAAGTTCTTGCTCTGGTTGCAAGGCTCTACAACCTGGCCCAACCCTGCTCTCCACCCCTTGTCCTTCTTTTTCCTGAATCTCACGACACTTGACCTTCTTGCCTGGGACACCAGGTTCATTTGCTGCCTCAAAGCCTTTGTCCATGCTCACCACTGCTGTCCACTCTGCCTGGGCCCTTCACCCATATATATGCATAGTTTATTCCTTCACTTCATTTAAATCTCTGTTCAGATGCCACTTCCTTGGAGATGGTCTCATGACCACTCACCCTGTTACTCTATCCAGTTGCTCTGATTCCAATTTCCTGCCACATATGTTTATTGTGGCCTAATACTGTGCTATAATACATATTTTTTATTAATAGTTCATTATCTGTATTTCCCAATAAAATGCAAGTACCATAATAACTCCATTTACTTATTACTGAAAGTTTGAGAGCATCTGGTATTTAACATGTATTTATTGAGTGAATGAGTAATTAAATGAATAATACTTCTGGGGGCTACAGTACAAGCCTCAAGATTGCCTCCAGACAACAAATTGTGCCTTTCTGCTCCTTTTGTCTCCGTTATTACCAGAAATTCTGAGATACGAAACACACAATATATGGAAATTTTCTTAAAGAAATCAGTCTCAGCCATGAATGCATTATATTTTTCTTATTTGTGTTATGACACTAAACTGGCTTGCCTGCATTCTAAAGTAATTATTAATTTCCATGTATATTTAATTCATTCATTTTGATACTGTTTTGTATAAAGACTATAACATACTCAAATGTTATAAAAGTTTACATTCAGATAAAAGTTGTTAATCTTAGGACCTAGGAAAACAACTATGTTATACAGTGAATATATACACATTGTACAGTAGACTCTCCATTAACTGAGACTCAAGCAACCAGCAAAAAATTGAGAAAATAGTACTACATTTATCTGTCATGGGTGCCAGTTAACTGAGTGTCGACTTACATTTATCCAGCATCTACCAATCCCCATGGGTGCCAGTTAATTGAGAGTTGACCGTACATAGATTACAGAATGAGGAAGTCATAATGTCAAACTATATTGTGAGCAATCAAATCACCTCATAACTTTGGACCCATAATTTTATTTATTTGCTTTTCTGTATCATTATCACAAAATAAACATATGTAGTGATTGTGTAATTCATATTTCTATACTTTATGATAACCCAATCAAAATGAGTGAATTCCATCTTACTTTCAAGAAGAGTCACCTCCACTTTAGATATCTCAGGAGAATAAGATTTAATGTCTTTGACTCTTTTTACATGATAGCTCGGTGCTTCTTTTTCACCAAAGACCAACAACATTCAGGCAAACTTAATTCATCTTAATGCAGTTGAATGCAGTAAGAAAGCAGAGGCATTGGAGTAATTAAAATGTAACTGAATGTATTAGAATTTTAGCCCACCTCATTTCACGAAGGCTATGAACTGACTTAAAAAGTTGCTATGTAGTATGACTTAAAAACAAGATGAGCTGGTGTGTGGCGGGGGCTGTACCTGAAGAATTCAGTGAAAGCTCTTTCGCCTGGGGCAGTGCTTTGAATGCTTCCTGAGTGTGGCAGCTACTTGATGAGACCTGCTTTACTGCTTTTCTACTTACATTCGCATAACCACTTGTAAGCAGAAAAACTGCATGATTTGAAATTTGATTATCAAAAATATTTTTGAGTTATTGAGTTGTGCCATAGACTAATTTTTAAAACACAAACATTAGTAGAAAAGAAGAACACAGAGACATTCTCCGGGCAATTTATACAGCATTTTGTTTCCTCTTCAGGAAATGATGCAACGTCAATTGTCAACTGCCTTCATATTTTGGGTCAAACTTTGGATGCAAGGTAAGTGGATACATTTTTATCTAAATCAGTGAGGGTAATGATGATATAAAAGAATATTAAGACAGATGTAGTGTCTTGATTTATTATTTGGATTGCAATAAAGACTTAAGGTAAAAAGAAAATCTTCTGTAAATTACTAACACAATGGTGTTTTATTATTTTTATGATCACACATAAATTGTTACTTAAATTTAAAGTAATTTCTCTAGCAGCTCGGTATGTAACTGCAAGCTGAATTGGGAATGTATCGTGAGGTAAAAGATGGTGAGCCATGACTCCAGAGGTCATGTTAGTGTCTACGCATGTTAGTGCGCTCCACATTTGTAACAACACGTAGCTTTATAGGAAACAGAAGGATTTTATTCTCAGTTTACAGATGAGTAAAGTGAGGCTGAAGATTGCATAGTAAGTGTGGAAGTAGACCAGGTCCCAATCTGTGCCCTTTCTGCTCTGCCCTACTATCCACATCATCAGAAATCCAACATGTGATCTAGATACAAAAGCCATCTATTTAGCATGATTGATTCAGCCTTTAAGCCATACATTAAATTTATTTATTATCAAGGCTAGATCTAAATAAAAGTTTCCGAATGTCTTTCACAGAGAATATTCCATGATACTCTTGGAGTATATGCTTTTGTGTTTAAAATTTTATTTGAGATGTTTAATATAATAATAAATAATAAATTTCTTACCGGAAATAGTGGCATTGGAGTTACACTTCTGTGCAGTGTTCAGCCTTCAGAGGCTAATTTAGGAAAGGCTGATGGCTTCCCTTCATTTGACTTTGTTGGCATCGTGCTTCTTTCATAGCTGTTGTCTCAGGAAACATTCTGGATATGTTGGATTTAAGATTAGCTACACTGGCTCAGAAGCTGTGTCTTGTTAGTTATAGAGTGGATATTCTCAAATTTGAGACCACTGCTAGAAAGCATAAAATATTAGCTGTGCCCTTTGCTCTGAAGTCTGATAGAAATTAACTCTTGAAAGAATTTAAGGACAGTTATGTATTTATAGACCAGTATGGTCTGTAACATCAAGTATGTTGAAAATAATGCAGTTGAAAATGGATTTAAAAGTTTCGGTGACTGAAGGAATGTTGAATGGACAAACATACATAAAGTGAGCATGTTTTATCTGCAATTCACTTGCTTCTCTCGCATGGTGCAAGCTCTCTGTATTTACTGCGTAGGACGGTCATGAAGACTGGCATGGAGAGTGTGAAAAGTGCCCTGCGGGCATTTCTGGACCACGCTGCCGAGGATCTGGACAAGACCATGGAGAACCTCAAGCTCGGCCAGTTCACTCACACCCGGAACCAACCCAGAGGTGTCACTCAAATCATCAACTACACCACAGTGGCACTGCTGCCAATGCTGTCGTCATTGTTTGAGCACATTGGCCAGCATCAGTTCGGAGAAGATCTAATATGTATGTAAATCTATTAGAGTTTTGTTATATAAATAGTAGAGTCAGAAATTGTGAGAGCCACGTCTGGGTTACTCAGACACTGCTTACACATTAAAACACTTATTCTCCAGAATGATATAGGTTGATGTTTGAGTTATAGAAATGGTTCTTACAGAGATGGATCACTGAATCATATGGACAGTCACTTCAGCATTCAAAGCACAGGTTCCAAGTTTTACTGTTTCTATGTTGTCTCTATCTGTGGCCATTTTCTAATGCCGTTTGACCATGGGACATGCAACGTGGAATGTTTTCAGATTATTTCTGAGTCAATACGTATTGTTTCCACATGTTAAACTTCCTGCAAACATGAAGACAGCTGAGACCAAGTCTGTGTCTCAATAATTGATTCGCTAGGGTGGTGTCAGTAGCTTCTGTTTATAGCTGTCACTCTATTTTTGTAGGGGATTTCATCAGCTATTTTGGGCTAGAATGCTGTAGTTATTAAAGATACCCACATAGTATCCAAGGTTACGTGGAAAACAAAACAAAACAAAACACAGCACATGACCTGTCCTGATGTTCTGCTCTCCTTTGATGTGAACATGATAGTAAATATGAGGCTTTTCAAGTGGAGTTTGACTACAGACCCAGCCACTGAGAGCCTTAGAGTTGTAGGTCCCCCAGTTTAGCAAATCCACATAAAAACCAATGTGTCACTCAGTGGATGACACAGCAATTAGCTGTAAACATGTACTTGATCTAGTAAGAGTACAGTGTGGATATGGAAATGGGTCTAGAGGACAAGAATGGCTTCTCCATTCACTACAGTTGTAGTACTCCTGTAGGAAATGGACCAGAATTGGAATTAGAAAGCTAAGGTTCTTAGATTTCCTTGCCTTTGAAGCTTGTCTTATTGGATCAACAATCATTATAAGGTTTTATTTGATTTTCTAGCTTCGGACTACCAGAGTGACTTGCTGATACCTTAAATATCAGGTCATTTTAGACACAACTAACTCGCTTTGTCCTCCAACATTCTCATGCTTGCTCATTTGAGACTTAAAATAAAAAATACAGTCTTTATATACCTTTGGAACAGGAGTCAAAATCTACTTCCCTCCTAAATATTCATGCACTTAATTTTATTCTTGAAGAAATATTTTATTTTTATACCTAGAGAAAAGTTACAAAGAATTCATCCTGATAATGTTTTGAACAATCACAACATGATTCTTTAGAACACCTTCAGCTCCTGAAATAAAAGAATTTTGTTTGAGAAAAAGTTTTAATCGCTTATTTTATATATCTACTTTTATATTGCTTCTTTCAAATGTTAAAATATGAGTGTGCTTTTAGTATGAAATTTTGTTTTTAGCCTAAACTATGCTTGGAACAATGTATAAATAACAAGTGTTTTTTTCTTCATATGAGATTTTCTTTTTCCTTAAGTGGAAGATGTACAGGTGTCGTGTTACAGAATTCTGACTAGCTTATATGCTTTGGGAACGAGCAAGAGTATTTATGTGGAAAGGTATGATTTTATAATTTAACTTTGTATAGCTGTTTCAAGTGTTATAACTATTTCAAGAGTCTTTACTTTATAACATTTTCCTTAGTTACAAACTAAACAACCAGGTTCTTGTGTTGAATTCATTGGGAGTAATTAGATCATCTTTAAGCCAAATTTAAATTGATATAATAAAAGCTGAGTTATGAAAAAATAGTAAAGCAATAACATGGTAAAGACCATATTTAATATAAATGTTAAACTTGAGTGTTTATGGGTTTTATGAAGGAATCTGTTAGTATACTTTCTCATTATACAGCATAAATACATATATACATACATGTGTGTGTGAGTGAGAGAGAGAGAGAGTGTGTGTGTGTGTGTGTGTGTGTGTGTGTGTGTGTGTGTAGTAGACTCTCCATTAACTGGAACTCAAGCAACCAGAACTCTTAGGCAACCAGAAAAAAAATGTTGCCAGTTGCCTGAGGGTGTTGGTTGCTTGAGTCCATTTAACAGAGTCTCCCTATGTGCATTGATCTGGCATCTACCAATCCCCGTGGGTGCTGGTTAACTGAGAGTCTACTGAATACATGTATTTATATATAGCTTATAATTATTAAGTGATTTGAAGAGAATATAAAAATAAAAATTTGAAGATGAGTAAAAGATATTTTGAAAAAAATGAAAAAGTAACCCTGTACTAATAAAAATGTAGAGAGACATTTTAGTACAGTCACCTAAAAAGAAAATTGCTATTTCCAGAATACCAACACAAGTGATCAGAGTTGGTCTTATAATTACCATTAAAATAAAAAATTGAAAGTATACTATTAAATAATTCATATGAAAGGATTAGTCCAATCAAATGTAAAGGAAGAAATGACCTACTTGGAGGTCATATGTGAAACAGTCTAGGCTATTAAGTTCTTAAATAAATTATTTCTCATTATTTTAAAACATTTATTGAACCCATGCTATGTGCCTGAATTTTTGTGGTTCTCCATCCCCATTTTTAGGAAAATTAAAAGGAAAGCAAAATTTAGAAAGAGTGATTTTCCCACAGCAGTGCACATGTTAGGAATAAGATTGGGACTCAGGTCTGTCTGAATCAAAATCTGTGATCTTTATAATTCTTTGATGTCCTAAATTGTTCTTAATAATGACATGTTATTAAGTATTTGATTTGAACTCTACTTTATTTGATGTCATTCTTTGAAAGAATATATTCTACTAGCTAACTATCTGACCTAATCATTTTTAAATGAAAACATTAGATATCAGAAAGTTTTGGTTTAAGTATTATATTTTTAGTGAGAAAATTTAATTTCCAAAAAGAATTATATAATTATAGATTCATTTTATTAACTTTTAAAATGAAATATTTATATAAAATACTTAAGGAGTCCATAATATGCTGAAAAAACTCTCATATTATTCTGTACTTAATAAACAATATACCAATAAAGCCTTGGATTAAGTTGATAGCTAAAAGAGAGAGATAATTTCTATCAGTGGTTGGGGAGTCTCTGGTCATAACCTGCTCTGGATAAATTAATCACAGCCTGATTCCTTAAACACCTTCCTTTCCTTGAAAATGATAAATCAACTTTAAGTGTTATCAGTAGTTTTTAGCATTAGTATGTCTTAATATTTTATAGCTACTTTGATATTACTTATCTATGGTAATTTTCTTAAAATTATTTTAGTTATTAATATTAGTCCTTCATTTTAAAATTTTTATTAATCTATATTCACATAGCAAGAATGCTTCCTTAGTAGGTCATTATGTTTAAAAAAAAAGAAAAAAAATGAAAGAAAAGAAAAAGAATTGTTTAAACTTATGGGGAATTTACAAGGTTTTTCTTATTATTTTGGTCTGTACTGTTTTTAAATTCTGTTTAGCTCACAAATCATTTATCTTTTTTTAAATGGCAGAGACTTTTGATGTATAATGTTCTGCAATATAGAGGTCGGATTTGGAGGTTGATTTTATTAGTAGCACTACTATTATCCCTCTTTTGGGTTAAAGTTGCCAGTTTTAGTATAACTTCTTCAATTATTTACTTGGAAGACATAAAAAAACAAACGTTTTCCACTTATAGGCAACGTTCTGCATTAGGGGAATGTCTGGCTGCCTTTGCTGGTGCCTTTCCTGTGGCGTTTTTGGAAACTCATCTTGACAAACATAATGTTTACTCTATCTACAACACCAAGTCTTCACGAGAGAGAGCAGGTAATGCAGACACATGCGCAGTAATTGAGATCTGAAGCTAAAACTTACTGACATCTGTTGTATTTTCCCACAGTGATTTTTAATGGGCCATTTCAGTTCACTGTCCAGTGCTCTGTGTTTAAGTGTTGTTATTTGGAAGTTTTTGAAATGCTATGTACTTCTCCTATAGTATTTCTGAAAGAAAATTAGTTAATGTCTTCTAAGTTAATGAGCAGACAAATTAACACTCTTAAGAATAAGACAAAATAATCAGCAGATATGAAAGAGTAGGTCAATCTGATTCCTGATTCATTTACTTTATAGGTATCAACAAGGATGTGCCATTCTTACTACATTTATGGATTTGTAACCTTCATTTTTCTTTGTTCACCAGATATGTCTACATTTTGGGGACAGTTTTCTTCCATATGATTTTTTTTCTAATTGTTTTCTCCAATTTTTGTCACTTAGAAAACTTAAAACACAAATCTGAAACAATTAATCAATGACTTTAAGATTTCAGTGTCTATGTAAGATATCTACATATACTCATGTGTCATGTCACTTTGCATTTCGGAAAATCAGATTATTTTTTGGGTTGATAAGCCATTTTCTTTTTACTGTCCCACCTGAAAATCTATTAGAACCATTGCTGATGATTTCAAGGATCAACCTTTGAGAAAGTATTAGAATTATCTAGTAGGATTTTACTTGAGTTGGGTAACAAATAACTAATAAGCAAGTTACTCTTCTAATTAGCCATTTAAAGCATTCAAACAGAATTTTCAAGCCCTGACCAGTATACTAGTTCCTTTTTATATTATTTCTTTTTCTGTTTGATTTCCTCTAAGTCAAGAATCTTGGGCTATTCACAAACATGTAACTCTTAGATAAGATTGTTTCTCTGTGGAATTCATCTTTTCATGGGAACTACTGGTTACACTGAAGGGATAGTGTATTTTTTCAAATGAAGAATCTTACAAACATGAATATTTATCATTATTTAATTTGCCTATTTTATAATTCAAATTTTATATGACAGAGGAAGTTAAAAATAGTTGAATATGACGAACAATATTTTTCTACAAAATGTTTACAATATATTTGTTAATAGTAAAATGTGGTTAAGTTTGAATTATTAGTCATCTGTGGAAACATGTCTTATTAAGTTGTCTTATTTAGGATTTTTGATTGATTAATAGTTTAGCTATGAATTAAGAATGAAGCCAATTTGTTATCATTATAGATTAGGAATAACACAGAGCTGGTAATTTACCTGCTTAGGTTTCCATACACATCATTTGCACAACAAAGTAAAGGAATTGAATTTTGTGATTTCCTTTCACTCATATTTTTTTTAGTCAGCTGTTCAACAAATAATTGCAATGTACACTGTAGTAGATGGAGAAGATAGGATTCAAAGATGAATAAGATATTATTCTTTTCCTCAGGGAATTTTAGTTGCAGTAGAGAGAGAGAGACTAATAAATATACGTGATAGAATTCAGAATAAAGAAACCAGGGAACACACAACACAACAGTGTTAGCAGAATAGAAAGACTTCCCTGAGTTGGCCCGTGATGGGTCTTGAGTTAGAAACACTGGGACTCTGGTACTTCAGGAGAAAGTTCAGGCACTTTGAGGGGGGAGATGGCTTTCAAGAGAGAAAGAAATAAAAGGTGACCCAAGGGTAGAAAGACAACAGAGGCAAGGTAGGCTGCCTGTGTCAGGTGAGGAGTGGAGACTGTACACAACATGAAGATCCTCTTACTGGCTTTAATAAGGAGATGTGCATGTTAGAGATCCCTCGTGGCAGAAGTAAGGGTGTGTCGGTGATAAGGAAGTGACAGTGGTGATTCAGAGTTGCTGTGACTGAGGAAGGGCCGGAGAAAGCTGGGGGTTACCGAATTTCGCTGTATACAATATGTGCCCATGTATAATGCTTACCCACATTTTTTGGCCCAAACTTTCAGGGAGAAAATCTTTTATTTTAGTTTTTAATTCAAATTTGTATTTGTTTATATTTAGGTATTTGTTTTTTGTATTATACAGGAATTTTAGCATTTATTTTTTTAACATATTATGGCACAAGAAATTTTATGTAACAAATAATTACAAAACACAAGAGCAGATACACAGTACAAGATATTTTATGTATAGAATTTTTTATGTAAAAAGAAAACCAAATATTGTATTCCACGGTTTTATTTTGCATATGGATATCATTATTTATTTCTAGAGTTATACTTTTAACTCAAAAGCATAAATAAAAGAATAAAAACATTTATATAGATATGGAATTAGTACTACCCACGTATAATACACATCCTTGTTTTTCCTGCACAAACTTGAGCAAAAAAAGTGTGCAGTATACACGGCAAAATATGGTATATGGTGATGTGGTTATGAGAGATCCCACAGGTGGCATCATGCTATGTGGGAGATGAGGGAGCATCACAGCCTAGAATTGCTCCAGCTTTCTAGCCTGGGTAACTGACTGAATAATGTGACCAACACAGTACATGCTCAAGAGGTAAGTTAAAGAGGATTAAGGTCCAGTTTAAATTTAGACCCATGGTATTTTACTTGCTATTGGGACAGTCAGTATTAGACACCACAAAGTTAAGAAATATGGCTTTGGGAATTGTTAGTTTATAGCAGGAGCCCCTAGGAATGGCCCAGATTGCCTAGCTGAACATATAGGTCAAAATAGAAGAGAGTTAAGGACAGATCCTTAAAGAAAACCAACATTTAAAGTTCACCAGGAGAAAAGAGTGAGTGAAGGGCACTAACAATTCAGGAGAGAGACCTGATAGGCCAAAGCACAGAAGCTAGGAAAGTGGGGATTTGGTCAGTGATATGAAATGTCAGTGTACCAGTGAGATAATTGTGAAAGTGAATTAAGTGCATGGTGAGAAGCAGAGGCCTTCCTTTCTGTGGTAGAGTGCCGGGAAAGCTAACAACCTCGGCGAAGTTTGAGCATCTGTAAGGCTGCTGGGCCATGGGTATTAGATAAGAAGGGGCTGAAAATGATGGCCCGAGGGAGGGCCCTGCTGGGCGGTCATCTGCTGGGCATCCGGAACACAGGTGGCACCATGAGCAAGGGACCTCCAACTCCTTCCTCTGAAATGGGGTTGGCTGTGAATGTGGGACCTGACCAAGTCTTGTAGACAGACTTTGATGTTCTTGTTTGCTCTGAGGTAGAAAGAATGCGCATTTGCTAGTCTTAAGGGCGTGGTGGTAGGGCAGGCACTTGGGAAAAAGACAAGTTGAAATTGCTGCCATGAGAGAGAGAGAGAGAGACCCAGTTAAAGGGTAAAAGCATGCCAGTTACTGCTGTGTTTTGCAGCCCAAGTGAAGTGGGAATCTGGCTATTGTGTCAGTTCTTTCATTGCTATAGTTTTATGTGTTTTCCCCCAGCTCTCAATTTGCCAGCTAATGTGGAAGATGTTTGTCCAAACATACCATCTTTGGAGAAGCTCATGGAAGAGATTGTGGAGCTCGCTGAGTCCGGTATTCGCTACACACAGATGCCACATGTAATGGAAGTCATCCTGCCCATGCTTTGTAGCTACATGTCCCGTTGGTGGGAACATGGACCTGAGAACAACCCGGAAAGGGCTGAGATGTGCTGCACAGCTCTGAACTCAGAGCACATGAACACCCTTCTGGGCAACATATTGAAAATCATATACAATAACCTAGGAATCGATGAGGGTGCCTGGATGAAGAGGCTAGCAGGTAAGGACTGGAAAGGAATGTACCACTTGAAGTTGTTTTATTTCCAAAATGATTTGAAACCCAGAAGATTACACTTTTTCTATTGTAGTCTTTATTAGTATTTTCTTCTGTGCTAAAAATATTATTGATTGTTTCTGTCATGCTGTTATTTTAAACAGAAGCTATAATCAGACATACAGTTGCTCCTTTTAAGTAAGTAAATGTTTTCTCATTTTAACGATCTCTCTTAGATGAATCAGTAAACACAGCAATAAAAAGTAATGATTCTGTACACAAGCGACAAAGATAAAGCTGGAGTTTGAGAGAGCTCACTTTCAGCAACCTATCTTACCAGGATGATCAAAAAAGGCAGTCAGATGTTCACATTTTCGTTTACCTACCATTACACAATCCATAGTGAATACCTGGAAGCAGTTTAAATGCCTGACCACTGGAGTGTGGTTAAATAGGGGTCCATGCCAGAATACTGATGCATCTTTAAGCAGTAAGTTTTCAACAGTGTTTTATGACTTGGAAATTGCTCACAATAGCATGGAGGATGAAAGAAAAGAGATTTTTAAAAATTTAATTCAGAAATACATATAAATATATATGTTTATGAAATTATTTATTTATAAAAACTCAAAAGAAATACACCAATACTACTTTAAATGGGATGATTATAGTTGATTGTAATATTTCTCTTTTATACATTTCCCCAGTGTATATGTGTCACCTTTAGGGAAGAATCCTTTTAAAAATGTCCTAATCAAGTTTAGAACTATTGCTAACTGCAACTATTACTAAGTAAGCCAGTATGTTCTACATAATCCAGCTCTCCCGTTGGATGGGAGGGAGACAGTTAAGTGAGGGAACACCACTGTCTCGTAGAATTCTTGAGCTGCATGCACCTCTTCTGATTTCCTCAGAAGGGCTGGGAGACCCTTTGCATTTGGGGAATCCTTTCTTTGCCTGAAAAGGCTTGATTTGGATAGTGAGTAAACATCTTTTTTGTTTTTCTTTCTATTCTAAATTAACCATCAATCCTTTTTTAAAAATAAGGAAGCACATCAAATTTGAATTAGTAGTCATTTGGGCTTTTGGACTAGAAAACTGGGGTGTGGGCTGACAACCCTCAAAAGAAGCCCTGTGCTGGGGCAGAAGGGCTTTAGTCAAGCTAAAGTGTAATTACAGTCTGTCCTGATTATAATGAATGTTTATGCAGAGTGGAATATTAATGTCTGTCTTCAAACAGTATTTTCCCAGCCTATTATAAATAAAGTGAAACCGCAGCTCTTGAAAACTCATTTCTTGCCATTGATGGAGAAACTCAAGAAAAAGGCAGCCATGGTGGTAGCTGAGGAAGATCATCTGAAAGCTGAGGCCAGGGGTGATATGTCTGAGGCTGAACTTCTCATTCTGGATGAATTCACCACCCTGGCCAGAGACCTCTATGCCTTCTACCCTCTCTTGATTAGATTTGTGGACTATAACAGGTATAATGTTCAAAAGTGATGAATTTTTTTAATCCCATCCTACGTACTGATTAAATCCCTTCACTAACTACTTAGGAATGAGTTTGTTCATGATTATAACATAACCAAATGTTTATAGAAAAGTTCATTTTCACTGACTATCTTAAAACTGCAACCAGAAATCCTATTCTGGAGCAGTCTACCTTTCGTTTGTGAAAGTTAGCAGTTTGACAGTTTACAATGTTTAAATTGTTCTATAAGTTATGACTGTAGACTAAAGCCAGATGAGCTCTGTTGGTACTGTGCTGCTCTTAGTTCCTTAAATTCAGACTTAATTGTGGGAAAGTGATTTTTTTTTTAATTAAATTTTAACTGAGAAACCACTTTATTCTGTAATCCAGGGCCAAGTGGCTCAAAGAACCTAACCCAGAAGCTGAGGACCTTTTCCGCATGGTGGCTGAAGTGTTTATCTACTGGTCAAAATCCCATGTAAGTAGGAAAATATGGACAGTGCTTACTGTTTGCAGGATGTTAAGGGATTTCAAAAATTGAGCTGATTTTCCAGGCCCTTAGCAAATACCTCTGAAAGTGTATCTTGAGTGTGTCTACCAGGTGCCACTTAACCGGCAAGGACAGAGAAGAGCTTCCCCTCCCGAGTTGGAGGCAATATAAACTTTCTTTGAGTTTTGTGATTTATTTTTTAAAAATTCACAGGGATTTGTAATTGCACTCCATACAATGTTATGTGTTTGCCCTAAGTCTTAGGGGAATATGGGCACAGAGACATGTCACTCCTGTTCTCCATCCTCTCCCTTCTGTTGGCATTGGGCATCTCACTGCCCCATCCCCATCCACTGCCCCAGGCACACCCCAGCCTCACTTTGAGAGGTGATCACCTAGTCTTGCGTTTTCAGTCATAGGACACACATGTTAGGTTCACATTTGTTCTCTCTTTTGTTTTTGTAGGAATTTAGTTTTGCTCACATGTTAGATTAAAATAAAATTCCTATGAGGAATCCTGTTGATAGAATTTATAAAGTTCATTTTTAGTGACTTTTCACTGTTTTATATGTTGTAAGTAGAATTATCTACTTTTAAATCTAGAAAAGATTTTAATCATAATGAGGACTTTATAGTAGCTTATAATGTTCAGTAACTAGCAGGATATGGATAAGTGAGCATTTATTACTGTCCCAAATTATTTCAAAAGTTTAACATTTTTGTATCAAATTTAATTATATGGTACTTTGTAAATGGGAGACTCTGAAGAAATAAAAATAAACACCTCAACTTCAGTTTCATTCTCTGTGGTGTCTTCCTGATTTAATTCATCAGATTGTTATACAGATCAGATACTTTGAAAATGTAGTACTTTTTAAAAATAAAATTTTTATACATAATACCATGTAGGATGTAAATATTATTTGTTGCCTACCTTGAGGAGTCTGTTAAACCAAGACCAAAATGTGCATAAAAACATACATTAAAAATACCATCATACAGAAATAACTTGTGAAATAGTGGCTTTTTTAACATGTGAATTTGTATCTTTACGTTGACATTCGTTTTCTGTGATTTCACTAGAAGTTCTTTTAGACTGTTTATGTTCCTGTAGATAAAAGCCAGTGATTTCTTATCCTTTGTAACACACCAGCTAGATTGAGCTTGAGTATTCAATGTGCCCTTGGTAGATGTGTGTCTTTGTTCCTTAAATTGTCTGCATCTGAATTTTTAACCTTTGATATATATGTATTTATATCCAGTTTGCAGAGTTGTTGCCCCTGACCAAGTACTCTTATTGGATAGTCAGCAAGTACTTGTTCTCTTTATTGATGTCACATATCAAGTTAATGCTTATCTTTGTAGAAATTTTGGGTCCTGGGCAACCTGTAATCACATGGAAGTCTTACCTGTGTGATTTTAACAGAAATTTTCCTTGCAACTTCTCAGAATTTCAAAAGAGAAGAACAGAACTTCGTCGTACAAAATGAAATCAACAACATGTCTTTCCTCATTACTGACACCAAGTCAAAAATGTCAAAGGTATTTCTGTACTGTTTTCACTGTCCTAGAAAATGTGGACACAATTTTCATTGGTTGATTTCTTAAAAGATGTTTTAAAGGTTTATAGCTGGAATTTGATGAATTTGGTAATATTGTTTACTGATCACACACACACACACACACACACACAGCTTTGAGAGTATCCAGGATTTGATTTATTCACCAGTGGTATGACAAGCAGACACAAAAATTATTGTCCCCAAAGAAGTTTTGATTTGTGGTTCCCTGGAAAAAGTGGGGCATGTAGGGAAGCCCCAGGGTCAGTCCAGAGGCAGAGGGTCTGAGGGGGATACATGGGCATGACCCTTTACTCTGGTTTCTGAGGGAGAGAGCAGGTGGGGGGCAGGGTAAGCAGGGGTAGGTTGGGCTAGTTTGAATAACATCAGGGCTCTGGGGCACAGGGATTGTCCCTAGTGGTTTAGTACCTGGTCCTGGGTGGTTAGGGCAGGTGGATTGAGGCCAGGCCAAGGAGGTGATTGGGGAGTATCGACTCTGTATTGGCTAGTTTGTGTGTGTAAGGTGTACTTGCAGGCAAATAATTTCCTCTCTCTAGGAATTAACTAGCCCTGGGGAGGGGGCATATTCAGGGGGCACAAGACCCCAAGATACAAAGCATCAGAATAAAAAGACATGCTTAGTGCACACACATATTCACAAAATATACATATAACTAGTCAATATTATGTTCAGTAATCTACCTTTATAATAGGCAGGGGATACGTTCCAAGAACCCTGGTGCATGCCTGAAACTGTAGATAGTACCAAACCCTAGATACACTGTGTTTTCTCCAATTTGTATGAGGTCTGTCCAAAAAATAAATAAATAAATGCCTCTTTTTTTCATATTTCATGGCTGATACTTTCCGGACAGCCCTTGTGCATAGCTCTGACCAAGTTTAATTTATAAATTAGGGCCTGTAAGAGATTAACAACAAAACTAATAATAAAATAGAAAAATTATAACAATATACCATAATAAAAGTTACATGAATTTGGTCTCCCTCTCTCTCAAAATACCTTTTCAATTGTTCATTTCTGAGATTTTCTATTTAATATTTTGGACCATGGTTAACCATGGTGACTGAAACCACTCAAAGTGAAACCGCAGATAAGGCAGGGAACCAATTTGTGTTCATCAAGAGTAAATAGTGTATGTGCATTTACATGTGCCAGATATAAAGACCTCTAAATAATTAGCTTCATTGTTTAACAACTACATGGACAGATTCTTGCTTTTCACATAGGATATGGGAAGTATGCTATTGCAACATGATTCTTATTGCTGTGGTTCAACTATTATAGATCTGCTATAATATATCAATATATACTATATATGCAATGATACCTTATATTGTATATTGTATATTGCAACATACAGAGGGTGCCAAAAATGTATACATATTTTAAGAAAGGGAAACACTGTATTAAAATTGTAATACTCAATATACACCAATAACAAAAGATGAATACAAGTCATATTTGACTTCTACAATTACAAAAGGTGCTCAAAGTGGTTACCATCAGTATTTATGTAATATATAGATAATATCTTTTAAAATGTGTATACATATTTTTAGCATCCTCAGTATTATATAGTTAATATATATAAGCTACTATTACTATATGATGACTCAATTGTTACACTACTTTCACTATGTGAAAAATTTCTTTCAACGTCATGTTGTAATATATTTTACCTTCTTTTGGAGGAGGCAAATCATTTGTATATTAAACCCTCCTCTGTTTTTTTATCTCAGTAGTCCAAAACTATTACAATATGCCACTATCATTACGATATCATTAATGTTTTATTTATTGCTACAAATAGAATATTCACAAAGAAGTGGATATGGGATTATTTTAATTTTGACATTAGAACATACCCTCTTAGTAGAAAGAAGAATACTCACTACGCAGTGAAAATTAGACTGTCATTTGAGGCGATCCAGTGGCTTGAGCATAATCTTTAACTAAAATATAAGTAGCATGACAGTCCTTCTTTGTAAACAGGTTATGCAGAGATAATTCCAAATATTTACGTAATATCAGTTAGTATATTAGTAGATAGTGTGTCTTACAATGTGTTTCCACTAGATTAGGATTAAGACCCTGGGGAGACAAGTCTGCAGACTATTTAAAAGGCAACTATATTTTATAATATTTTTATATATACCATGTATATACAAGGGCTGTCCAGAAAAAAATGCAGCCATAAATGCCTCTATTTTTCATATTACATGGCTGGATACTTTCCGGACAGCCCTCATATGTGTATTGCAAAACAAGCATTTGTCAAAACAAAGATAAACCATTTGTTCTTAATTTTTTTCCTCTTAAGCATTGAAAATTATAAAATATACAATATTGGAAATTACCATGATATTTTCATATATCCATATGCTTCTCTAGAATTTCAATGTGCATTTTCCTCCTAAAATTGTATAGAAACACACACCAGTGAATTGTAAATGACTTGGGACTCTGAGAGTAGGGCTTAAAATCAGCAGAGACCCTAAGAAGAAAATAGGAAAAATATTCTCAGTAGGATTTTCAAAAATAGGGACCAGCAGAGAATGAGGAAGATGAAAGCACAGTCAGGTTGGACAAGGGTTCGCAGGTCTGGGAGAAAGGCAGCCGCAGGTCCCAATGCTCACCTTGTTCGGTAGGCGGCCATCTCCGATCAGGAGCGGAAGAAGATGAAGCGCAAAGGAGACCGCTACTCCATGCAGACCTCGCTCATCGTGGCGGCCCTGAAGCGACTGCTGCCCATTGGATTGAACATCTGTGCCCCGGGAGACCAGGAGCTCATCGCTCTGGCCAAAAATCGGTTTAGTCTGGTGAGTCTCCTGTTCACACCCAGGCGACAGTCATTCGACCTCCAGCCTCCCAAGTGTTTGCACGCTTTTGTCTCCCTGCTCTGCGTCAGTATTTCATTGGCATTAAATGTTTTATTAAGCAGTTCTCTGCACCGGCCCTAGGAGTCAGACACAAAGGCTGCTGATTGGTTTTTATTTATTTATTTATTTTTGGAGGCCGTTTTTTATTTCTAAACTGTTAGTCACCCTCAGGGCACATCCAGGAACCACATAACAAAGATACAAACAAGTCACAGGTAGTGGGGAAAAGACAGATTTCACATGAACTGCTATGTAAAATTTGTGATGAGAGGTCTATTGAGATGCATGAAGGGTGATTTTTCAGCAGTAGAAGCATAATGTGTTGTGTTGGTGCGGGTTAGACACGGAGTTTGACTTTTAAACCAGCAGCTTCTCTTTGCAAGTATTAAGATTTGCCTTCTTACAATTTCTTTATGGCTTTTGTTGTTCATCTTCATGGCCACACAGATGATGATGCAATGTTTAAAAAGTATACATTGGGGTTACTATTTTATATTTATGCAAATTGGAGGACATACTCTTCCTGCCCTGGATATTCTGAAGCACCTCTCTGTGCTCCTGGAGTTTGACATCCTAATATGTGCAAGTTGAGGGTTCAGTTCTATTAGCGGTTGTCTGACAGTTGATTCTCAGGGTGTGCTCCTCATCACTGGGTTACTTAAGTGCTTTTTGCAGAGATTTGGGGGCAGGCAGGCTGAAGACTTATTTCTACTTGAACCCAAGGCAACATGCTTCTGGCACTCTTGTTAGGAACTAGAAACTCAGTTCCGTTGAACCTTACTGAACTTACTATGGAGTTAAAGTGGGTTGTTGTCTTGTATTAAGTCACAGCAGTATCAAAAAATCATCTGAAAGTACTCGCCCCGCCGCCCCAAAATAATTTGTGGCACGTGTTTAATTAAATCCTACAAACTTATTTGTTCAGAAAGATATTGTTTTGAAAAAGGTTTGCATTATTTCTGTTGACTTGTAACAGGTGATGCTTTCTAAGACATCTTTTAGGTAACATTTATTTCTTGACAGAAAGACACTGAGGAAGAAGTCCGAGATATAATCCGCAGTAATATTCATTTACAAGGCAAGGTAAGTTGAGTGTACTCTAAAGCATGTTCAGTACCCATGCGTTAGTTAATCACTCTTCAAAATAGTACTCCCAATAATGTTACTTTAGCAATTAAGATAATGAAAATATTTTAATCAGTCATTATCGTATTTGCAAATCCTTTTGTATTAAAGATGCACTATTACAAATAATATTATTTTTAAAGTAGATTATCAGAGATTGCCAAACTTTGAAAATGTCTGTCACCAGATGAAATAAAGGTTGGAAATTTCCTTCGTATAACTGAATTTGAGGACATTTGGGACATGGAGACAGGCTTCTATGAGAATTTGCAATTTTATATCTATTGCTCAGAAATTAGGTATATGTACTGTATTTAAAAGTCATTTGTATATAAAAGATATTAAGAATTGCTTTAATAGGAATAATTGAATTTACCTAGAAAAGGAAATTTACATTTATAAGAAAACATGAATGGAAACCAAGATATAACTTACTTTTTAGTAATGAGTTAAAAAACAGTTGCTGGAAGTAGTTTCTGTAGTCCAGTAAGAATGTATTGTTATTTAGAAACTGTGTCATACCAGGGGGTAAATTATTCATTTGTTTATAGTACCTCTTATGTTATGTAAAAAGTCTAGCAATTTATCATTTTGACTCAGCCTATTTGCTTCCATCCTGGTGTCCCTTCTAAGGAAATGTTTAAATTATGCAATGTCCAAATGTCAAGAAATAGTGACCATGGTATAATGTATGCCTTTTGGGCATCAAAATGCTTCTTTCCAAAGTCCTAAACCCCATTCCTTTTCTCTTAATACTCAGGAATCAGTGTGATAAAGGCAAGCCTTGTCTTTACAATATTCACAATGCACAAATATTTATTTAGAGCAAGTTACATGAGCACTTTAATGTGTACTCATACATTTAGTAGATTAATTCCTATTAGAGCATGGTCTCTTTTCCAATAGCAAAAAGATTTTGAGCATTTTAAAAAGGGGTTATGCTGTGTACACGGTGTTTGAGGAAATCATGTTTCCCAAAAGCTTCTCAGGGTCCCTAGGGGACTTGAGGCCACACTTTAGGAACCATGGTCTAGGACAAGCGCTGCTGTGAAGAGACCAGAAAAGTCCGGTGTCCCTTGAGAAAGGGTTTATGTCACTTTCAAGGAATGGTCCAATAAAAAAGGTTATGTTTGGATGAGCAGAAGGAAATTCTTCCATTATATTCTAGGAATATATGTAGGAATAGTTTGGAGTGTTTGTGTTGCGTGTTGGGCAGGCAGGAAGAAAGGAGAGCAGGAAAGGAAACACATTTGTAATGAGCATTTCACCTCCACATGAATGAGGTGGCACTGAAGTGGTAATGAATACACACTCTTTTTGACATTTCATTCTATGTGTTTTTGTGCTGGCATTAGGCACACATATTATGGTGACATACGGAAATCTTTTATTCCTAGCTCCTTCTTAAATACATTATCTTTTTTTTTTTTTCTTTTTTTTTTTTTGCTTTTTGGTATGTGGGTAGCTCCCTGGCTGGGAATCGAACCCAGGCTGCAGCGCTGACAGCGCCAGCACCGAAGCCTTAAGCCACTACACCATCAGGGAACTCCCTTAAATACATTATCTTAAAACCGTAGAATTGGTAATCCTGGACAGGAAGAGTACTTTTATATCAGAGAGAATAAAAGCCATACTTATTTTGCCAAATGTAAATAAGCATGCATATTATAATTTAGAAGTACCGCACGCAGACCTCAGGTGAAAAAAGTATATATGGAGAAAAAGCAGTTTGTTTTATCGAAGGATGATTTGTTGTTTACACGTCTCAGTGTACAAAGCTCTAGCTCTACGTTTGTCTCTGAATGGAAGTTGTTTTTGACATTTCAAACTAGATGTCAGGCTAGGAGTTGTGAATATTTAGATGTTGTCCATTTAATTCTGCTTCATTACACTCAGTCTTCTGTTTTTAATGGAGATTTTTAAATGAGAGGGGAAAGAGATTGTTTTGCCAATTTATAGTGACAGAGTTAGTCTCTATTATTTCTTTGAAGCAAGTGAGACGAGGTTGTGTTGTAGAGTCCCTGTGTTTACAGATAAATGTGATCCCATATCATTGACTATGAAAAGTAGATATGTGCATCTTTCAGGGTTTGACTATGAAAAGAGAAGAGAAAGATAAAAAGATTCTTTGCCTCTTGCCTTTCCCTATTGCCAACTCCTCTTTAAAGCCTGGTTGAAGCTTCACTTGTTTAGGTAATCTTCCCAAACACCAACAGGTGAGGTTAAGTCTCATGGTGACTTATATTTCTTTTTAGTAGCCCTCATCACTGTTGTAAATACTGGGTTAATGTTCATCTTCCCACCCACTGATGAATTCAGGAGTTCAAGGTCCTTCTTTGTCTGGAGCTCCATGTATTTGATACTGTGCTGTGCTCAGGACATAACTGTCTTCCCCTCTTAACAACATAAGTTTACGTTTTCTGAATTTTTGTCTTTGTTCTGCAGTTGGAGGATCCTGCTATTAGATGGCAAATGGCTCTTTATAAAGACTTACCAAACAGGACTGAAGACAGTTCAGATCCTGAGAAGACCGTGCAAAGAGTATTGGACATAGCAAATGTGCTTTTTCACCTTGAACAGGTTAGATTTTTGTGCTGATTCAATCATATTTGCTTTAACCATATAGAAACATTTTAAAAAGAGGATGTGTGTTAATTTATTAATGATGGGCCAAAAATATATATTTCTGTTCAGCACAGTCAAAAAAATATATGACTGAGGAGTGCTTGGTATCTAATAAACACAAGTTTCCTAGCTTATAAATTTTGTAGCAATATATAATGTATTTTGAGATTAAGGCCTTTGTTTTATTGTTTATTTCAAAATATTCCTAAAAAATATAATTAGGATTATGTACTTAATTTTAAATCATTGTAACAAAAATTTCATGAGTTACATCTGATTTCCAATGTTTTAATGCTTGTATCATTTTTATTACTGCTCATAACAACATGTTTGAGATATGTCTCTCACTGGTTTAATACTTGAAGTTTTTTATCACTTGCTTAACCTTTCCTTTTGTTAGAATATTTTTGAGCTAATTTTCTCCAAGATCAGCAGTAAGTTGTAGTTAGAGAAGAGCAATGTGTCGATATTAAAACTGTGTGAGTTTAGTGTTTTTACATAATTTTTCAGTTTTATCCTGTTTTAAACTACAAATCTCACTGTGTGTTTGGTTTTCTTAATTCATTACCTTTGCTCAAGGATTCCCAAACCAATGATATTCGAAATTATCAATCAGTGGGTTATATGTTTGTGTAAGGGATGTTGTGGCTCAGGTTCTATATCTGTGTTTCTCATGAGATCCATTCAGTGAAATATCACAGAATATGAGATTCCATGTGAACCAACAGTACAATTCATCATAGAGTTCTTAATAACAAGCATGTTGGGTCTTTTATACTGAACATAAAATAGTAGAATGCCCTATATCATTCTACTTTGTCACCTAAATATTCTTCAGAATATATTGGTATAGCATTAATAAACATTTTTCTTTGATTCCTATTTTACATTATCTAGTGATCTTCCTTGCCCTGGCCAGTTAATAGCAGTGCCATACAATGAGATGCATTCAATGAGATGAAACTAGGCTACTCTTAAACCATGTGGCAATCAATCTTTTTACATTATATAACACCATAATATTAGTAATATAATATAATATAAGGAACTTAGCATTTCCCTATTTCTGTATTTTCATGAAAAAATAAACAAATACAAATTATTATCAATCAGCAAATGACAAGATTTGAAGTAATGAAAATTTAAGTGATCTATAGAGTCATAGAGTTGTGTTTCCAGAATTATATACATATTTAAGAAGATTATTGACTGTTCATCAAATGGCTACTGGAGGTCTCTTTCTGGCAAAATTATTCTATCATAGTTTTTAATTCTTCCTGGTTTTCATGCACATATCTGAATTTGCTTGGATGAATTTTAGATACATTAATTGAAGTTTATTGAAATGTGATTATTTTTATGATATTATTTATTATATATTCACAAATTTATCCAATCATAATGAGTGATGTCACTTGTGAAGCAGTCGTTCATTCTGTGAACGTTTCTCGGTACAGCACTGCACTCAGCAGGCGCTGGGACTAATCGGGTCCCTCTACTCAAGTCCGCTATGCTTCAGTAGAGGATGTGGACACCTAAATAGATAAATATGTAATGGCATAGCTGTGCTAGGATACAAAATGTGCTTGAGAGAGGATAAAAGGGCCCAAACTTAATCTAGTTACAAAGTAGATGATCCCTGTGTAAATGTTCAAGGAGAATTATCTAGGAAAAGGAAAGGTGGCCAGATTTTAGTTAAGGCCAAATGTTCTTCAAATGTTAAGGATATGAGCAAAAAGAAAACATCAATTATCAAAGAATAGAGAAAAATGGAAGATACCTATGTGTAGAATTCATGCCTTTAATACCTCAATTTGAATGTTAGCTTATAACTGAGTTATGGAGTAATTTGCAAAGAATATTTTCAGTTGCTAAACTCAATGCAAAATCAATGGGCGCACAAGGAAATACTTGATTTATCCCAAGTATCAGCAACCTTTGCAAATCTATAGTTTGTACTGTACATCTGGTAACTTTTCTCATGAGAGTAAGCTGTCTCCTTGGAATTTCCTAATATTCAAAAACACTAGCCAAGCTAACACATCAGCACACCCCGGCATGCAGTTACAAGACACATCTTGGTGTTCACCTTTGGGTCACAGATCTTGTGTGATTTGTAGGAAAATTCACAATTTAAGGTCTTTCCTTGTGTCATAAAATTCTCTGCTGATGGTAACCTTATGATGGCAGAGATCTTTTCTGCCGTGTTCACCAATGTGTATCTTAAAAGCCGAGGTATTTAAATACGTTTGTTGACTGTCACCCATGTTATTCAGAATGCCATATTCCCATAAAAACCACCATTTCCAGTCTCGGATCTCAAAATAGAACTTTAAATTGAAATGTCTTGGGTCTAGTTTACCAGTACTACCCTTGATTCTGTTTTCACCTACGATGCTAGATCTCAACAATGTTTTATTTCACTTAACACAGTCATCTAGAAGAAAATTGAGGTGGATAAGTTCCTTCCCTATGAAGAGAAGAGGATCACAGAAATAAGCACTTTCGAATTGCACAAACTTGCTGTGTTAAAATTTCTAAAGCACTGTGGTCCAAACAGTTTTAATGTTTTCTTCTTATTACTACATTCATATATTGACCCTTTACTGCAAAGGATAATAAATGTAGTTTTATTTTTTTTTAGCTGATGTAACATTTTTTTCTTCCAGAAATCTTCATGTATGCGCTGGAGATATTACAGTATGGGAAGTACAGTGTTCCATTGCCTAGAGATTACTAATTACTGTAGAATTACATGTTGGGATTTTTTTTCTCTAATACTAATAATTAATCTCTTTTTCCTGTTGGAGTTCTAAACACCATTAGCAAAATAAATAGTTTGCTTGCATCATTTACTGCAGCTTTTAAATTCTCATTCGTCCCTATCTAACAAAATAGTTATGTATTTTAACATTTTTGCAAGATTAAATCGTTTTACTCACTCCTAGTAATGTGCTCATGAAGCCTGGTCATCTTCTCTCCCTCCTGTTATAGTGAAAGGAACAGTAGAATTTTTGTTAGAATTTTCTTTAACAGCCCCTATGTATGTTTATTGCCATAACTCTTACCATAAAATTAGTTACAATGGATACATAAATAAAAATAGGTTAATTTTTTGCATAGGCAGAAAATATGTTTTATAACAATAACCAAATTCTGAGAAAGATGCAAAATGATTTTTTTTAGAATGGTTTTGATTTCTTTAATTTTAGAGATGACATAGCTTCTAAAGTACACACTATTGGGAAATACCATATTCTTACTAAGAAAAAATATGCAGCATTTGAGCTATTTCAAATTTAGCATTGGGTAACCTTTAAGACATGGACTTTTCCACAGTTTTACAGTACTTTTGGATTTTAAGTTTCAAAAAGTTTTACTTAAATGGCATAGCTCTTTAACACTCTATTTTTGAGGGTAGTTTGGGGCTTACATATTGATTTCTTCATGTCGTCCCACCAGGTGGAGCATCCTCAGAGGTCTAAAAAGGCTGTATGGCACAAGCTGCTCTCCAAGCAGAGGAAGAGGGCAGTGGTAGCCTGCTTCCGGATGGCTCCTTTATATAACCTACCAAGGTCACAATTGTTTTCAATGTTTATAATAGGTTAAAGTTATTCTTTTTTTTTTTTCTTGCAAAAGTTATTCTTTTCCCTATTAAATGATAGGACTGTAGCACCTACCTTTACATGAGCACACTAGTCTAAGAGAAGAGTGCAAGAGATGTATTGGCTCTCCTGTGTAATTCTTGACTTTGTTTTCCTTTGTTGGTTCTTCTCAGAGAACTGTAGTCTTTGATGTAATTGTTACATGACTTAATTACAGAAGAAAATCAGTTTACAGATGTGAGGTGGATGGAATGCATGCTTTGGAGTCAGGTTGCTTTGACTGGAGCCCTGGCAGCCCAGCTTATGGCTGTGTGACACTGGTCAAGTTCCTTACCTGACATTTTTACAGTTTTCTCCATAATATGATTACATTTGCATCATAGAGTTGTTCACATTTTTTAGGGGTCGAGATATACAGTGCTTAGAACTGATCTTGTCACAGTAAATTATAATTGTTATTATTCCTGTTATTATTAGCCTTTGGGGAAAAGAGCTGATATGGAGCTAACTTATGGGAATGAAGTGAGTACATTTGATAGTCCCACCAGCCTTCTGTGTGAGATAGACTTAGGCATATTTGTTCATAGAGAAGTAACCTGTGCATTCAGGGTACTAGGTGGCCCAGGGTGCCATTTCGGCCTTCTTGCTGTTCTCCTAAGAAACTGTTCTCTCCCTCTCTGAGCTTTATGTAAGTAACACCACCCCCGTGAATGGTGAACAGGAGCACAGCGAGATCTCTTTTTTGGAACAACTCTGACCGTGCTGTGCCTTTCACTCCTTGCAAGCTGAATGCTTCCTCCTATTTGTTTCTAGGACACTCTCACCCACCTCTAGTTGTAGCAGCTTCCTGTAGTGTTGGGCTGCTGGTCTCTCTGATTCAGACTTTGCGATCCTTTAGATCTACTCTAAAGGATCAATTTTGTTTATTCTCAGCTTCTGGAATGCTGATGTTCACTAAGTGTTTGAATGAATGAATGATATAAGGCAGGGAGTACAGAAACAGAACAAGCAAAATGTCTCCCTTTCCATTTCACCAAGACCATCGGCTTCTCTGCCATCTCATCACACTGAGTCACTAATTTCCTCTTCCAACTGTGTGCTCCTTCTCAATTCTTTGACTCAATTACAGTGTCACTGTTTAGCGTAATGGAACATTAACCTCGACTTCGTCTTCTTACTGCTTTTCTGGTTACTCCCACACAGTTGTTTTCTGGGCCTCATGACATTTTCTTCGAACTTGTTTGCATTGCCTTCCTTCCCTTCAAGTTCATGCCTTCAACTCGCTTGCTTATGTCAGGTCGAGGCTACGGTCTGAGCTGGTTTCTACAATGTCACAATCTACTGTTCCACTCTCCCTGATAATATCATTTTCAAAATTGTATTTCTTATTCCAGTAGTTCTGAAACCTGGTGCTTTTAGGAAATACACTTAAATACACTTAAGAAATAGCCACGCCTCAACCTGTTGAATCTGGATTTCAAGGAGGGCTTAGCATGTGTTTGAAGGCCACACAAGCAGTTCTGATATACCTGGGAGGCTGAGCCTTCCCTCATCACCCCTATCTCATGTCACAAAAGTTTATGGTGGTGGTTTCTAGCAGGCCCAGCTACATTGTCAATTCTCCCTAGGTTTCAAGGCCCTTCATTTGCCTCCTGCCTCCTTAGCCTGCCTTTGGTGTCATTAAGCTCAGTTTCCCATCCAGCAACAGCACTGGCTCATTTTAGCACTTCTGGTCTTCTCTTATGATTTCCTCACTTTACTTTTTTTGTCTCTTTTCTTTTATTCTTTCTTATACAGGCATCTTATCAACATCTCTCATCAACTTTATGAGTTTACTGATCTTCTGGTCTTCACTAGTCTTTTATTTCACAGGCAACCATTTACTATCAGTATTCCAGGACTTAATCTTTGGATAAATACTTCCATACAGTTCCCTTAATACATTCTGTTTTGTAATCCTTGGGGACAGTATCTAGTGTCAACACTGAATAATTCCTCAGGTATTACATGGTTTACCCAGAGTCACATTGTCATAATAGCTACCATTTAATGAGCATCTATTCAGTGTGCTTCATATTCTTTATCTCATTCGAAGTATCACAAAACTGAAGTATATAGGAGGTTATCATAGCTTCAGAATTGGCAAAAATGCAAGTCAGCACAGTTAGAGAACTTGACCATTGTTACGGAGCTTAGAGATGGCTGAGCCAAGGGCCTAAACCTCTCCCTTTCCACTACGATGGCTGCCTCTCTGATCAAGAGTAGGAGGTTTAGTTCTTTTTTATTTTTTAGTGCAAAGAAATCCAGTAGTAAAGCACCACTGAATACCATTTAAATTTATTTTAAAAAACCAACACTGTGTTTGAAATTGTCTTATCTTTTAGGCATCGGGCTGTCAATCTCTTTCTTCAGGGATATGAAAAGTCCTGGATTGAAACAGAAGAACATTACTTTGAAGATAAGCTGATAGAAGATTTAGCAGTATGTTTTTGATGGGGTTATAAAATAACAGAGGGTTTGGGTTTGGTGGCATAACGGTGTGAGCAGTTATCACGTAACACTCGGGGACTCTGTTCTCCATTGTTACTGCGTTCAGTGTTTAGGGCAGAATTCATTCCTCTTATTTCAAAGAGATCTCATCAATATCAAGCAATTCAGAATTTAAGATGAATTATACAAGTTTTTTACTAACCAAACTTTGACTTGGTTATTCTTTTAAATTCATCCTCAAAGCATCTTTAAATACCTCGGAGCCAGGATAGAACTATAAAATCTGAACCATTATGAAGTAATTTATGAAAAATAGGTTAAAGGTTAACAGAAGTGAATAAAAAATAGCTGGTTTTAAATCATGTAGGGCTGGAACGTTGGCTGGACACAGGCAGAGCAGAAAGTATAGTAGAAAGTGAGGAGAATTTTCATGAGCCCTGCTGATGAGGAGGCATTCATGAACATGACCTTAATTTTTTATAGGCTGTGGGCCTGTTTAAAAATCAGACCAAAGTTGTCATCTCAGGGAAATTTACAAGCATAGCATTCCACAGAACTTTGTGAACTAGTTAGAGGCTTCATGATTCCCAAGTTAAAGATTTCTTGTCTAAAAGTTATTTTTTTAACTTACAAATTATCAGAGAATGTAATGAAAAAAGTAATTCAGTTCATGAAAGCATCATCCTGATCACCTCCTAGATTTTAAATGAATGCATTTCATCTTTATAACCAAAACAACCTGTAGGATATTGGATGTACTATAGAAATTTTCCTGTAACGTTAAACCTTAAAGCCAGGAGAAAACATCTTTTATGTAGAGAGAAAAAAAACACTCTGAGTAAGTCAATGAAGATATAAAATGTATTGACATTCAACAGAAAGTCAGGATTACTTAATTTGCAGTCAGTAAAAATGCTTAATAATTTTCCTCATGGTGAGAGTGCTTTGTAATAGTACAAACTTATGTTTTTTGCCTTAAGAGTAACCAAAAATGAAAAATAAAATATGTAAGTGATTCAAGCTTTAACTGACTGAGCATTATTTGACTATCATTGTGTAGGAAAAGAAAATGTTTCATTTGATGATCAGTTTGAACTGCTGTGTGAACTAACTTTTTATACTTGGTATTTTATTGCAAATCTGTGTCAATTGTGCCCTCTCTAAACCTGAAATCTACATAGCAAATATACTTTCAGTTAGTTGTAAATCTGCTTATAAGAAGAGCATTCAGAATTATTAAATGATCTAAATCATTCTTGCCCAATAGTGTTATTGGTTCAATCAATAAATATCTTTTTATAAAGCTGTGTAGCTTTGCATTGGTAATATGGCACAGACACATACAGACACAGAGACACACTCACACAGACCCACACTGATACACACACACACACACACACAGTCACAACTGGAGAGAAAGGCTTTTCTTTTATTTGCTGTTCCTGGCCCTGGATTTGAGTGAACATATCAGTGAAGTGTGACATTTTATAAATTTGACTTTGTTGTAGAAACCTGGAGCAGAACCCCCAGAGGAAGATGAAGGCATTAAGAGAGTTGATCCTCTACACCAGCTGATCCTTCTGTTTAGTCGAACAGCTTTGACTGAGAAATGGTATGGTTGGGAGGGCAAAAGACCTAGGAAGGAGAAATAAAAGAAGCTGTGTCTGAGAGTCTGTGTGTCACATGTTCATGTTTCAGTTTCATCTTGTTCTTGTTGGGGGAGAGAGCCATTCAAAGATATGTCTAGGCTGGCGCACACGTACGGACCAACATTCACTCAGTTTCAGGCTTTAAAATCTATTCTAATTTTTCTTCACAACTTTGTAATTAGCTGATTTATTTGACTTGGATCTTCTTATAAAATGATTTTTCTCTTTATCACAAACAGCCTTTATAAATTAAATAAAAGAGCTCAAAGCAAATTCCAGTACCAACAAACATGTGGAGTTACAGTCTATGCTGGGTGGGTCATGTCACCAGTTTAAGAGATGGGTAAGCCATCATTTCAATGGGAAGTTTCTTTGAGGTCTATATTAAGAATATTTTCCTTTTCATTTTGTTTTGGCATCTACAGTCTTTCTCATACTAATTCACCAAAGCCACAAAGGGCAAACCTCTGTGGAGTTAAATAAGAAATGTAATCAAAATGTGCTTCACTTCTGCTCCCTGCGAGGGGCGCTGCATAAGCGAGCTCCTAGACAGACATTTCAAAGGTTATAAAACCTGCATCTCCTTCCCTGCCACATGAAAGTGCTTACTTTGCCTGGCCTCACTCTCATTCTTGGCAGAAGCTAGGAGATAATTTAATTTTCAGTCCATACCCAGAAGTCTTTTCAGAAGAGTCATTTGGCTTCTATGCATGCCATAATAATTTACATTTCTCCCCCTTAGCCAATGTGATCCATCCTTCTCTCACGATTTCTCTCTCTCTTATTTATTTCCCAACTAACAAAATCATCTCATCCCTAAGCATAGAGCAACTCTCTGTCTGGCATTGTCAGGTAATGAGGTACTTCTCATAAGTGAATTCTTCTGATGGCTGAAGTTTAAAATTACTATAATAACTTGGCGAATATTAGGTACTTTTTGATGAAAACCTTTTTCATGAATTAATGATTTCCATGCTTCCTATAAAAAGGATAATAAACATTATTTAAACATTTCTTTAAGAATCATTATGATGATTTTTATTTTAATTTTTTGGGGGGTGGTTCCCTGGCTGGGAATTGAACCAGGCCGTGGCATTGAGAGTGCCAAAGTCTAGCCACTACTCTACAAGGGAACCCCCATTATGATGATTTTATAGAATAATAATTTGTGGAGTCTTTTCATCTAATGTCAGATACCATTTTTGCTGTCAAAAGCCACTGCCTGATGTAAATTTGCTTGTTTCAACTACTGTAGTTTTAAGAAAATTAAAGTTACTGTATTTGTGTATAAATCAGTGGGCCGTTTATTTTGTGAGACATTAGCACCTCTTCGGGAAGGTAAAGTGGGACAGCTGTTTACAAGGTCTGATTCTACGATATTTTGAATGATTACTTTGTCAAAATTTTGTTTTTGTCTTATTTTAAAAGGGTGTATTTGTTAAAAAAATAAAGATTATTTTATACAGTGATGGTAATTTTGCATATGTCTAGCCTCCTGCTTAAAAACAATGTTTGTTCTTGTTGTTTTCCACAGCAAACTGGAGGAAGATTTTTTATACATGGCTTATGCAGATATTATGGCAAAGGTAAATAAGTATCAGTCTTAATTTTAATGATTAATTTTAATAAAGGGAAATCATTTTCACCTGACAAAGAATATATGTTGTTCTGGATTAAAATAAAATACTGCTGTTAAGCCTTAGAAACCTGCAGGACATTCATCTCAACTTCTCACTGGTTCATGAATCTTTCTTCTAACTTCTGTGACAGGCAGTCATTGTTTCCTCCTTTAACATTTTATTTATGAGGAACTCACTGACTTTCCAAACGTCCATTCATTCAACAAATATTCACTGGGCATCAAGGTATTGGAGATAATATGATGAATAAGAAAGAAAGACAACACCCTGCCTTCTTGGAGTTAATAATTTGTTGGACAAGGATAAGCCTAATTCCACTGTTTTTAACATTTAATGTACAATATTTATGGAGGACCACAGATTGCCTTCCAGATAGGCTTTACTAAAGTTCTAGTGGGTAATTCTTGGTTAATTGATGACATGGGAGCCAAGGTGACATTAGCGCATAGTGGAAAATTTTCTTCACTCTGAATGAATAATAAACACCTTTGCTTTTGTGGTGAAACATGCTGTAAACCTTTCTGCATAGTGAAACTATCATAGGTCTGTGTCCGCTTCATTTTCTCCTTTGCAAATCGTGTTCACATTCTTATTTTTCTACATGGAAGGGATGATGCTCAGTATATATTTGCTGAATGAATGAAAGAATGTGAGGAACCTTTTAGCATTTATCATTGAGGGATTGGAAGGATCACATTTGTACCCTCCCTCCCATCCCAACTTTATCTCCATACTCAAAGCATTGTGAATCATTGAATTAAAAGTATTTTTCTGATTTGTAACTTATATTTAACTGCTTGCCTCCGTGCACTGCTCTGATACCGTTAGGACTTACCAACTGTAAAAAATCCTTAGAAGGGTTGGAACAATCTAATTTGGAAGGTTTCTTCTTACCATAGGATTGGTTAATGACCAGCTTCCTTTGGTCACATGATACTCCTAATTGCAAAGCACAATAGCAGTTGAGATTTATTAAAAGCTTATTGTTTTTCAGACACTTGTTGCTAAATTACAAAGAATTTATACATGTTAATTCATGTTATCCTCTCAAGACTTGGGTATTCTTTTTCTTATTCCCATCTTGAATATGAAGAAACAAGACCCAGAGAGGTGAAGGAACTTGCCCTCGGCAACATAGCTAATGATGGGCAGCAGTGGGATTTGAACCAGGACCTCTGTGTCCTGAGACTATCTTCCTAACCACTACACCACTCAGTTTTCTAAAAGAATGTTAGCTATGGGAATTAGATAAAAATATATGCATTGGATTAGCACAACTCCTATCTAATTTCTGGAAAAAAATGATGCAAAATAATAGGAGAATCGGGTTTATAAATTTTCTACAAAAGAGCTATATTAGTAGCAGTTACATTTTCACTTTTTTCCACTGGATCAAATAAAATAAAAAAATAAACTTAAAAAGGTTTACAAGATTCACTTCAATTCAAGACTTGTCCAATCTGTGGCCTGCAGGCTGCATGTGACCCAGGATAGATTTGAATGCGGCCCAACACAAATTTGTAAACTTGCTTGAAACATTACGAAAATTTTGCATAGACCTTTTTTTATTTACCTCATCAGTTATCATTAGTGTTAATGAATTTTATGTGTGGCCCAAGACAATTCTTCTTCATTGTGGCCCAGGGAAACCTAAAGATTGGACACCCCTGCTTTAATTAATGGACACTGGTTTCTATTAATTTTAATTCATAGTTAAAGTATCTGTATTAGTGAACTATAATGCAGCATAAAGAGACAACAATGATGCTTGTTGTTAAGGTTCATGATTTGATTTCACAAGGGAAATACATGAATAAGTTGTATATATTATATGATATTGCCCTCCTAAATATCCCTTGAGATGTATAAAATTGGTAAGTTAACATTTTAATTTTGTAAATTCATAGTAAAATTTTCTTTTAGATCATGAATTCATTGATGATGTCATCTAAGTATATTGTGCCCAATATATTACATATATTTAAACAATGTTGATAGTAAATTATTGTAAATGATTTGGCATTCTATGCTAAATTCTTTTGTGTACTGTCTGTCTCAACGTATTCTAATCCTGTTGTCCTTTTTACATTTTTCCATGTACCAGAGTTGTCATGATGAAGAAGATGATGATGGTGAAGAAGAAGTGAAGAGTTTTGAAGTAAGATGGATCTTTCTAAATTTGCCTTTTTTTGACTTGGAGGCATTGTTCCATAGCTTATAACTGACATTTATGTTTCTTGCTTCATGGCTTATCGCAGCTTATCGTGTCACAGAACTGCATGTCCAAACTGAGTCCTAACGTTTGCTGAAGTTAAAACCGAGGGATGTAGAGTAGTTAAATAGTCACATGAGCCCATATGTTCAGAATGAGTGCTCCTGGGAACCTTCAGATGTGAGATGGCCTCAAATGGTTCTCCTCTCAAGTGAATGTTTTGATCTGAAATTTCCAACAGACACATGAGGAAAATATTGATGAGCAACACAACATAAGATTTTATAATAATTAAACCCATGTTTTGATATTTTTTTCTGAATTGAAAGTCAATTCAGAAGAAGTCAGAAAGATTTGGTCCCTATGATTTCTGCCCAATTAGGTCACTCATTCCCTGTACATATGTAGACAGTGGCACCTGGCATACTTTGCTTGCATGAGGTAGAAATGCGTATATTCCTAGGACTACTTCTATTTATTATTATTTTCTTAAATGTTCTCAGCTTTTAAATATTTATATAATTTGAAATACTGCTCAATGTTAACTAGCTCTAAGGAAAGTAAATATTATTTTCCCCCTTTGCTTAGATAGTACTTGTGCTTTTTATGATTAAAAACTAGGTATTCTAACTACCACTCTCCTTATTTATTGTTTTGTTTTTGTTTTATTTTGATTTTAGAATTTTCAAAAAGAAATTAAGTGGAAGAAAATAGATTAGATTATATTTTACTTTTCTATTGATGTACATGTCTGGTCTTTGAGCTAGAAGTCTAGAAATATATTAGAATCCAGCAGTAAGTCTTTAATTACAGTGGATGCACAAAAAGGTGTAGGTGAGGCCTGGACATAGAGTAGTGCCTCTTTCTGGAACAGTTTGATGTGAGCATCTCTCCTGCACTGAAGTCAGTGGGTAAAAAAAATACAAAAATGAACTAATTTAAGAATAACCCATGACTATTGCTGCTGAGAAAAATGCCCCAAACTTAATTCCCTATGTGGCTTTATAATCTTTTCTAATGTATGTATATTCTGTTCTCAAGTTCATCTTTATTATAAGAAACTGAGGTAAATTAGAATGAGCTGTGAGCAGATAACACTGTTTTTCTGAAGTGCAAGCACTTGTGGTTTACCAGCTGTCTTCAGAGCAATTGTTTATTGCTATTTTGCTTCTGTCCTCATCCTTCCTAAGGTCACAGGATCCCAACGCAGCAAGGTAAACTGTATATGTGTGTGTATTTGTCTGGGTCTGAGTTTTGATTTCTGTGACATTTACCTTTTTGTTAGACCCAACATCTCAGATTCTTGCAATCTTTCTACAAGTTTCTGGCTCCAATGCAGTTGTTCTCTTCGGTATTCTTTCTTTGATACAGGTGTATTCTTCTTGCAATTTTAAATAACTCTTAATTTGAAATTTTGTGTTATGGATTAACTTGGAGCTGCACACTGTGCTGGGATAAAGGAGTCCAGCCCTGTAGGTGGTGAACATTTAACTAGAGACTTTGCAGTGTCTGGCCTCATTTCTCTTGATTTTTTTTTTTTTAATACCAGTCTCATCACTTAAAAAGAGACATAATAAGTGGCATTCCCAGTGACACTGGAAATAAGTCTGCTTTTCCATTGTGCTAGTGAGCCTTTTAATTAGTAATTGGAGATTATGTTCCATGACTTCAACATTGTTTTTAGCATTTCATTCCAGGGAAGAACTTGATGATTATTTCTATCTCTTAATATTTTGAATAGCTTAGTACTTATAAAATTTGCTAAGAGAAAACATTTTGGTCTAGAACTACAAAAATAATTTGAGATATAAAAAGTGGCATTATAAGGAAAATTTCCATGATGAATATAGTAAGGCTCAAGAAACATGGAAAGCAGAGAGAGGGAACTAAAATGCCAAGCACTTACCAGGTCTTTTCTTCTGCCATCGCATATATGTTTCACTTATATGCATCTGTTAAAACTTGCCTGATTGAACTTGATTATTTAATCCCCTGCTTCATCTATATGTAAATATACTTTTTCCTGTAACTACTTATTTAATAATTGACTGCATATTTAGTTAATTATTATATGTAACCTTTTTTAGATTTGAGCCTACTTCAATATTAAAACTATAAAAAAAGGAGAGTCAAATCTTATAAAGAGGTTAGTATTACTTGAAAAGGAAGAAACATTTTAGGAATTACTGTTAATTACTGCAGTTGGATGCTATATTTACCTTGGAATTTTTCATAAGTCAAAGCAAATAATAATAATAACAAATAAGTGATAATGTTTCAAGTTCAATAACTTCATTTTTCTGAACATGATGGGTGTTGCTTACGAAGAGCTTTGTACTAGAGTGGACCACGTTTTTAAACTATGATTGTGTAAAATATACAGAAACATTCTTCAGATGATTGCTTCTTCTGTTGCCATTCTCTGAAATCTGAGGGTATGATATTAAATGATAATGCAGTGAGAGCATTTATGTGGAATATTAAGCTACTATAATATAGATGTATTACTTAACTGAAAAAAAAAACCCTAAATTAATGACAGTGGAGTTTGAGTAAGCTAAAGGAAGAGTGTATTAATGGGCCTTTGAGAACATCTTTCTGAAATATTAGGCAAGTTGTACATCCTTTGGCAGATGCCCAGTTTCTAATTCACAGATGAATTGCCTGATGAGTTCCTGAGGTCCTATTCATGTGTACTATTGATTAAAGAGATTTCTTTTGTCTTAAATACTAAATATGTCTGTGGTAGAGTTGACATTGGTGTTAAAAATTTAGGAGACTAACTTACATTCTCTCCCAGATGGGCCTCAGGCAAAACTAAAATGACATCATTCCTACTAAAGAACTTGGAGCATATCCAGTTCATATTCCAAACTATGCACCATTAAGTATGGAAGAATAAACTTAGGTCCATAATGTGTTAAAAACTGATGTTATATAGCTCTACCCACTGACAATAGTATTTTTGTCTACACCTCTATTGATCTGATTTTGAATAGAATCTAATTTTTGCTAATTCTGTAAGAATGAAATGACCTCACTATAAGATGTCCCCTCTCCAGTAACTACATAAGTTGATCTTTGAATGGGTTTATTTTGTTCTGTTCATAGGAACACAGTACTCTGAATTAGTAGGGCTTCCTGAATCTTAGCAAAGAGAGCCCTTATATATAAAAATATTGAAGGTACAGCTATGAATATAGAACATTGAAACAATTATTCCTTTTCTCATGAAACTCTGCATTTCTTTGGTTTCTACTACAGAAGCTCTATGGGGAGAAGGGGAAAAGATTTTGATGGTCAGTGTTCTCCACCCTCATGCCTTTTGCTGCATTTCCCTGCACATAATAAATGCTCAGGAAAATGTGAATGAATGAACTCGATAATGTGACATGTGGCATGTACCATTAATCTGAAATTTTACAAATATTATATTTCCATTAGAAGAGCTGTAATATAAAGCTAGTAAATGTGAAAGATTTGTTCAGTTGACTTTTAGTATATGGTCAGAAAAATCTAGAATAGTACACATACAAACAAGGACCAGTTCTCAAATTATAATTTTGGCTCATTTAATTTTTTGCCTGTACTTGTCATTATTACCCATTTTTTGTTATTGTTGCTGAACTATCAAGTAATATAATTGTCTTCCAGATTTTACTTCTTAATAGGATGAGCATAGTTTCTAATACTCTCTTTAACAACAACAAAAAGAAATAAAAAGAAGAAGTGTGTTTTCACCCAAAGAAAACTTTTTAAAAATGTTGTCCAAAGTTTTACTAATATACGCTCAGAGAGGACAAAAACATTAAACCAGAGAACTATAGTTCAGTTACTGTGTCAGGGGCTCTAAAATTTTGGTGTTCTGTGCAGTGTGACTTTCTGGCTTACTTCTCCCTGTGTCATATATACTTGCATTTCCTTTGGACTATTGTTTCCCCTGGATTTAACATATTTAGGACTAGTTAATACTATGCTAAAGCAGCAATACCCAGCTGAGTTTAAGCAATTTCCTATTTTAGGGTTCTCATAAGGAAGTTCATGCTACATCACAAAAAGCTCCATTAACAAGGTATAAAATGAGTGGAAATATGCAATAACTCTAAAATCAGAGGTCATCAAATTAGCAAAGATTAAGTTGACTTATCATTAGAGGGAATGCGGTTTAATATTCATTCAAAACACTTTCAGGTACCTTTTTTTATAAGCTTTAAAAGAGCTCATACTGCCTTGAATACAAAAAGTAAGGGCTCTGCAGTTCAATTACTATAAGCTGACAAGAGAATGAGAATGATAAGGTGACTGACAAACTCTAATAATACAAAAGTATGGTTACATCACCAAGGTACCAGAACGTTGGAATAAGTAATGGGGAAAAGGGAAGTCAGAGTAAATTTTATCATAGGTGGATCCTAACAACTCATTCTTTGGATTTTGGGATCTACCCATTCTAGTAGTTCTAGTATCTATAATTCTAAGCTCTCACAAACGGGTATTAATCCTACCCCAGAACTACTCCCGAGAAACCTCTATCTCTAAGTACTGGTAGTCTCAAATTCCCTGACAAGCGTTTACTGTGTGGTTGATGGGAGGATTTCTCAGGAGACTGTCTGAAGGCTACATAGCCCTTCCATTCTTCCAAACACTCGGTACTCATCTAATGCCAAGCAATGCTCAGATGAACTCTACTGCATAAATTCTCAAGTAATTACTTCTACTGAATTTTGAAGGACTTTTTTTCATTATATCATTATGCTCTTCACAAAGAACATCAGGGGAGAAGTGCTTCAGGGTTTTTTTGTTTTTCCCAAACAAGACAACTATGTCTTATTAATACAGTGAAATGTTAAATTTATGTGATTTTATGTTGCCAGCTACAGAGCTTGAATCTGCAGTGCCGACAACCTGCACACATTAGTAAGACTCTGTGGCGTGGGCTTCTGGGGTGACCTCATTCCTAGAAGGCTCTGTGTCCCTAAATCCTTGTCATCCCTTGACAATTTTTCCTTCACCTGACTATATTATGTATAATTAGTGGTATTTTAAGTCCCAAAGTAGGAAAAGGTAGAGATACACACACACACACACACACACACACACACACACCCCACTCACATATGCACACAGAGAAGCTAGACTTTATTTTCTATAACATTTTTATTGTAACATTTCTATTCTAAAAAATGACCATGAAGTTTATTTTCTTTTTTGCTCCTCCACAAAAGATCAGAAGAAAACTAATGAAAATGTATATGCTTCTATCAATATTTATGCATTTAAAATAATTATGAAATTTCCCAGAAAATGAAAAGAAACTTACTCTTGAACAGAAAATCACACCATTTTAAAGGTGAATGTGACCCCGAGCCTGAGAACATCTAGTTCAAAGCTTTTAGCTCAAAGTGCAAGAAGCTGAGTCACAGAGTAAGTGTGACCTGCTGTAGGTCACCTGTCAGCATGTGGGGGAGAACCCAGGCCCCCAGCATGGGCTGTGCTGTGCTGGTTTGTGCTCACACACCACACACATTGCTTACTGGGTTCCCCTGCCTTGATTTTAGGAGGGAAGTGAAACTGATCCAATGTAGTACTAACAGCAGATGCGCGCAGGGCTTGTTATGGTGGGTGGTGGTCTGAGTGCCTCATATGTATGAACTAATTCAATCTTCGTCACAGTCCAGTGAAGTAGATACTATGATTAGCTCCATTTTACAGACAGGAAAACTGAGGCTCAATATAAGACAGTCAGGTGGTGGAAGTGGGATTCAAATGCAGGTGATCCATCTGAGTGTCTGTCTTAATTACTGACTGAACCCCATTTTCTACGTGCAATGCCATGAGGCATAAGCTTCTTCTGGGATCACTTTAAAAACAAAAGCACATTAAGTCAAATTATTGAGTATGTCAAAAATGCACAATTATATGTTTAAATATGTCTTCTATAGAGTTTGCTATTTAGGTACATACACTCATGTGCACAAATTACCATCTACGCTATAGAGGGCTGTGCTTTCTAGCAACCTTCCTTGTACCAGGACCTGCACTCCATCTTGCCCAACCCTTCTTCTCTTCAAGCCTTGGCAACTTGCCTTGCTTCTGAGTCAGAGTGGCCCTAGAAATTATTTACAACCTTGTTGTGGTTATGAAAGTTGGCTGCTACTACACTCCCACTCACTAAAGAGACCCCATGTTAATGGATATGGAGAGACTGCCATCCCCAGATGCTCAGCAGGCTGGGCCCAAACTGGCTCTGTTGCATGGAAATGCTGCTTAATATCAACAGGGAGTATGAAGAAATCAACTCCCTATGACCAGTCAGAGATAGGTGTAGGCTGGAAGCAGCAGGTAAGGGGCTCATCCTTCCCTAGTAGGAGGCACTGTTCTGTGTGTCCCATGGTACACATGGCCTCTCTGGGAGCATCTGGCACCACTGAGCAGCTATCAGGACCATAAGTAGCCAGGGTCAGCCTAGCCAGCAGTACCTGGTGTCTGCCCCCTATTCTTCCTTTTATCACTTCTTTTTCCTTCACTCATGCCTCCCTGGGATGGTAATACCCCAACCCCATTAAGTGTGAGCACATAATCTCTTGGCTTGTGTTCTGTAGGACCTGGGCTGTGACATGAGAGCTTTACTTGAGATAAACATGTGTACTCATGTAGTTCAAACAGACAGACAGACAAGCAAACAAAACAGCTGTGGCCCCTGTCCTCAGGGAGTTTGACTTTTTAAAAATTAAATTTAAAATGTAAAAATTCGGGGCTCCATCTATTATCAAACAAAGTGATAATATTAGAAGTATTTTTCTAGCACTGAGGGTCAACTCCATCTGAATGTGGCCAACCTACAGTTTCAGAAGCTGGAATACAGAACAAAATTATTAATAATTGAAGTGGCGAATGTGGTTCTTACCTATACTCCTACTTTTCTTTAGTTGGCCTGTTTGGGTTGTAAACCAAATTACTGGTACCATTTCACAGACTTTTATCTTTGTTCTCATAGTTATCCCATTCCATCTCCTGTATTTCAATCTTTTTTTCTAGAAACATTGAAAGTCAACATCGCCTTGTAGGGTATGAGTACATTTAAGATGCCAAATAAGAATGTTTAATGTTGACTTACAACATTACTAAATTAGGGAAAATATTTTTTAAAAGAGCTTAACTCCTGGAAATTTCTCTTCACTTATAACTAGCTTCCACATTCAGTTGAAGAGGGAAAATGTTACAGAAACCTTTTCAGCAGTTGCTGAAAGCTTGGAAATGCAAGAAAATAAAAAAATAAAAATAAAAAAAAGAAGAGGAAGTGGGCCAACTAGGCCCTTTAGGCATGAAATACAGACTATAAATTAGTATTCTCAGCCTGTCATGCACATTGTTGGCCAAATGTCCACATAACTGAGGAAGTTCCTTCAGAAACAGTGTGAATTGTTTTGCTGTCACCATGCTGCCCGTGTTTAAAATACCTGTTCATTTCCATTATGGAGATAAATGATTTTCTCCATCAAGTAGCAAGAGACAGTTGTAATTTATTCCTTTTATTTCAAAAATTTTTCTCCTATAAAGCCAGTTGTTGAAGAACCAGTGGATGTTTGTCTTGAGGCCTTTCAACTTTCCCTCTAGCAACTGCTAAATGCTTGAGGCCCTTTTAGACAAACTGGAAGCATATTAGCAATTTTTTGACAAATTTCAGTGATACTGAAAGCAACTCACTATGTTGAATACTTCCATTCATCCCCTGTAACTTGATCGTGGTCTGATTTATGACCACTGTTGACCGTGAAAAGACTAACACTCTTAGCAGGAAAAGAGCTGATACCTCTAGATTACTCTTTGTGCTCAGAACTGTTTGCCTAAGGGAAAATTCAGGTTGTGAGGCTGCTCCTTTCCTTTCTCCCCTTAACTTTGCTTTATAACCTTGGAATAATTTAAAGACCAAACTGCAAGTTGAAGGTATAATGTTTATTTAAGACTCTTTGGCAGCTTTAAGCAGAATCTGGGGTTGGGTAGGAAACCCTATCTCTAAGTTACTTTGAAGATGCAATTTCCCCCAAATACAATAGTTTTAAATGATCTGCCTCCAATTTGCTTACAAAAGTGAATCTGCAGCAAATATGAAATGCAAGTGTTTTTTTCTTCCTACTTAATTCATCATTTTATTGTCTGAAAACTTACAGTTCACCATCAAGGTTTTTTTTAATGTTGTGATAGAATTTCCAGTGGTGAGATTAAATTATGTACTGAGAAGCAATTGTCAAGGGCAAAGCACCAGAAAGAATGATATTGAAGATATGAAGAGAGGGCTCCCAACCCACTCACCACAGAAGGAACTCAGAGAAGTCGACCTGATCCTTCCTTATGAAGTTCAGTCCTCCCTGCCTCTCCATACAATGTCATTTTTAGTTTAATATTTTTTCAAATAAGTGTCATTATCACCCCTGAAATATGTATTATTATGGAAACTTAGAGGCTGTATAAGAAAAATGAGAGTGATTTTTATCCAGGGAGTTTATTTTTTAAAGAAGGCTATTTGACATCCTGTCTGTCTTGATCCTCCTGATATCCACTTGTGCGGTGTGATTAAAGTTACTGAAAAAGATACTGGGACCTTAAAATGTATTGTAGATGTTTTTCTGGGAGATCTTTGACCTGATCTACCTACTTTTGGAGCACAAAAGGCAAAGGCTATTGTTGTTGTTCTTGTTGTTTTGTTTCGTTTTATTTTGTTTCCATTCAAGAATATATGGCATGCTGCCATCTTCCATCTTCTTTGGGTGTCCTGATGACTATTGTTATGTTCTGTTGGATCAATGGAAGAATTGCTCTTTCTAACTCTCTTACTTCTGTCATTGATGAAAATGATAGGGCAGTTCCTAACCAATAATTTCTTATCTTATTGAAACTGTCTTATTGAAAAACGCTCTCACAAATGGAGTCGGTAAAGCTGGGAAGCGAAATTCCATAAATAGCTCTGGCAATGGGAGGACAGTGAAAGATTGTTGGGTCTAAAAGGAAGAATCAAATGTTGCTCACCAATTTTAAACCACACCTGAAGAGCAGACAAAGGGTCCTCTTTCAGTTTTTCTGAAACTGTGTTGTAATGGCAATATGGTTTTGTGTGTCTGTGTGGTTTTGTTTTCGTTCTGTTTTGACTTCACAGGAAGAGGTTTAAACATGAAGGCAACCCTTTTAGATGTCAGCATGGCTACCTACAAAGCAAAGCTGCCTTTTTCTTTTCTTTTCTCTGCTTCCATTTAGGCCTGTCACATAATTTAAGAAAAAATAAAAATTTAACCACAGGAGCGCTAACTATAGTGTGAAAAAAAAACCCCTGATTGATTTTGTTTTCGCAGCACGATATTATCAAAGATTTAAGAAACCATTTTGCCAGCATCGGCGAGAACTCTCTGGTAACAGCATAAATGTCTGTGTCAGTTGCTTTTGGTTTAAAGGTTTCTTTTTTTCATTTGTTTGAGCCCATTTCTTCCCCCCCCTCCTTTTAGTTCACTTTATTTTTCATATTCTGTAACTAGCAAGCCTTCATTTTTTAAACCTCTTCCATCTTCCAGTGTCTATTTCCGTACTTTGGATGGAAAGTTTATGGCAGCAAAGCTGTCACTCTGGCTACTTCTGCTGCAGCTCTTCCTGCTCTGAGGTCATATATGTTTTGGCCGTTGTGTTTATGGACATGATACTAATTGACTGTTTCATGTCCCATTGACTAAGCTTCTCTACCACACCATTTGATGGACTTGCTGTCATAGGGCTCTATGCAACTTTCATTCTGCAACTTATACTGCTTAGTTCCGTCTCAATTCTCCAGCGAACTGGACAGCTCATGTGAATGATCTTATCAGTCTTGAACTTGCTGTGCCTTTATATTTTATTTTTATTTTCTTCTTTATGTTTTCAGTGGTAGTTTGAGTGGAAAAGAACCAACTTCAGCCATTGCTCCAGCAGCACCACGCAGTATTGTTTGTTAATGCCAGAGAATACAAAATATAAAGGCACATTGCTTCTTTTATCCTTGGGGGAACACGGGGGAGATCAGTACCATAAGTCCGCTACTTAGTTGAAGCCTACTTTTTAATCCATATCAGCTTTCAATTTTGCTTAAACTCCAACATGTCTCAGTTAATGTTTTTCTGTCATCCAGTGATAACTTCAACTCGAGCCATTTGCTGAGCAGTATCAAGTTATGGCCATGACATGGGAGATTATTGAAAATGTGAAAAACTTATGCACAAATGTATGATTCAGAAAGTGCAAGTTTCAATGATGAAGTACAGACATCAAAACTATGATACAGGCTTTGGACTAATCAAATATTTAAAATTGAGAAAAATCCATCCTGGTAAACCAGTTGAAACAAAACCAAGAGTTGAATATGTTAACGTCTGTATAATAACATCGTTGGTGTTGAAATGGTCCATAATGTTGTCATAGAGCCCATACATGAAGAGATGACTAAAAATATGGTTTGTAGAAAGCTACTCTGCTTACTGATCACCACAACATAAATGGTTGGGGTTTGTGTTCAGGAAAAAGAAATGGAAAAGCAAAAGCTTCTGTACCAGCAAGCCAGGCTGCATGACCGCGGTGCTGCAGAGATGGTGCTCCAGACCATCAGCGCCAGCAAAGGTGAGTTCCACGCCCCTCGGGAGTTCGGGAGTGTCATTTGTAAGTGTCCTCTTTATGCTCCAGGAGCTCCCGTAGTTAAATTCCACTTATTTAGTCCCCACATTTCTAGTTCGTGAATCAATCAGGTAACTTAACAGATGTGAGCCCTCCATTACTGAGAACAATCTTTTTTTTTTTTCTTTTTTTTTTTAAATTCATTTTTATTGTTAGACTTATTGGGGTGACATCTGTTAGCAAGGATTACAGAGGTTTCAGGCTTACAGTTCTACAGTGCATTGTCAACTTGTTGTATAATAATTTCACCACCTAATGTGACTTCTCTTTCCATCACCTTATATTTAGCTTCCCCCCTCCTCTCCCACCCCCTCCCCTTTCTCCCCTCCCTAACCCACTTGTCCCCAAATAAACATTAAAATGAGAACAATCTTGACTCTTTTTCTCAGTCTTATTAAAAGATTTATTATTTCTGTTCATGAACTTTGGGAAATGCTTTTGTGACACAACTCTAACAAACTGATCATATAAATTAAGGGTGAACAAATGTTTCCTATGAAAAGCCAGATAGTAAATATCTTGAGCTTTGTGGCTATGCGATCTTTGTCACAGCAGTATTAAAGTAGCTAGAGACAGTATGTAAGCGAGCAATGTGGTTGTGATTCCAATAAAACTTTCATTTACAAAAACTGGTGACGAGCTGGACTTGGCTCTCAGGCCAGTTTGCAGGCCCTTGATATAAATGCGTAGACATTTAAAGTGAGTCCTTTTTAACAGTTAAAGTAGTATTACATCTTTCAGTAGCTAGCCATTTCAGTATAATTTTTCACACATAAAATTTTTCTTTGAAAACATTTTTACTGTAATTTGCAATGGAATGGAAGAGTAAGGGGGGTACACTCTATTATTAAGCACCCCTCTCCAAAATATAGAGATTATTTCTATTTCTAAGATAAGTAGAGGTGAATAAGAGAAAATAAAATTTAGTTTACCAAATGATACAGGTGGTCAGACAATTAATGTAGCAAATTCTTCCTAGAAGAAGTGCTATATACATACCTTGTTGCTGATTATCACTACATTCACCTTCAAAGTACTCCCCTTGGAAAGCTATGCACCGACACCAGCACCACACTTCAAAGCAGTTTTGGAACTCTGTTTCTGGAATGACCATCAGAGCCATCATTGTCCCCAAAATCTGGCATTTATGTTCCGAACTTGCCACTGTGCGCTTACATTGGCAGCACTGTACAGACATCTCGGGAATGTGTCATAACCTTGCAAGGTTTGTACAGTGCTGCCAACATAAATACACAGTGGCAAGTTCTTGAACTTGTCAGATTTTGGGAATGATGACAGCTCTGATGGCCATTCCTGAAAGAGACTCCCAAAATTGCTTTGAAGGGTGGACTAGGCACTGGTGATGGTGCATAGCTTCCCAAGGGGAGTACTTCAGAGGTGACCATAGTGATATTCAACAATGAGGTATGGAGCACTTTTTCTAGGATGAGTTCGTGAAATTAATTGTCCGACCTCTTAGTCAATTAGTTGGATTTAAAATTTTGTCATTATTTGAATAATTTAAAATTGTGACTAGTCATCCTAATAAAGCAAGACTATAAACATATTAAGATAAAAGTGATGAAATAAAAATGATAAAAGTGGTTTAAACATAATATTGTTGAGGGAAGATATAGAGGTTACCTTAAAGAAAATTTTAAGTGGCTCATACTCATTTCAATATCATTTTAATGCATATGATTAACTTTGAATTTTAACATTTTAGCTCTCAGTATTTCAAAATCAGTTATTTTTTCTATTCTTTTTATTCTATGTCTTCATTTAGTTTCAATTTTTTACTATATTACATAGCATTTGTTAAATACATTGATGGCAAAATATGCATTTTTACTCTTTTAATATTTTTTGGCATGTAAGTCAGTCCGCCCCTGTCCACCATTATACAGATTTTGTAAGAGGTAATGATTACTTATAAGTGTACATTTTGAGGTAGAATAAGTTAATGTGGCAGGTGAAATGATGTAAGCAACACTGTTTTTTATATTTTTAAGGTGAAACTGGACCAATGGTAGCTGCTACTTTGAAACTTGGAATTGCTATCTTAAATGGTGGGAACTCCACGGTACAGCAGGTAACATCTTTAAGCCACTCAATTCATAGTCCTTCTGTTGAACTACTTTAGTCATCTTAAAAGCATTATTAATTATACAGTTTTTCATTTTCTATTTAAAATCTGTCTTCATTTTAGCATTATTTTGTCCCAGCATGCAAATATCTTCTAGGTAGTACACTAAACACCCTAGCATTGGCACTGTCTTTAGAATCTGAAGTCATGTGGTGTCCGTATTTGCAATGCCGCAATCATGTGACTAAGTCACCCTCGATCAGCTTGTGTGTTTTATAGTGAAAAATAAATGTTCGTACTTAGCACCTAGTTGGGTAACATGTTTTGCCATGTTAGAATTCCTATAAATTGATTCTCAGGATTTTGTTGTGTATTTTGTATGAAGCCTGCTCCTAGGTTAATATGTAAGCAGAATGCACTATTAGGAATTATTTTACTTATGTTTCTGTCTAGCCTCCCAATACATGAGAACAATTACTTCCCAACCGAGCTTTGAACTATGTTCTTTTTAAAAGTTAGACATGATCTGGGCTGGGATTTTAACAATGTTAACCAGTAGTGACAGGGGATGCCATCTCTATATCCATCCACCTGAAGACCAAAGTCTGTCAGTTTGTTAAAATAAGACTTCTAGTGACTTCAAAAAAACAACAACAAAAAAAACAAAAAACAAAACAACAAACTGTCAGAAACAGACTGTCACAGGTTGTGGGCTGCACACCTCTGGGGACATCATTCACATGGCCTACAGTATGGTCATAAACTCAGAAAAAAATTCTTATGCTAATTGACAAAACATAATTTAAAGTAGCAGATTGTGTTATTCTAAAGCTAAAATTTACCTCTTAGTTTTATACTTTGGCTTCTGTATGAGAAAGAACAGTTTATGAACATGGAACTAGTAACCTTTCTTGGGTAAATTTTTGTGAGGCAAGTGAAGGACGACCCTGACAGATGGAAAGGGAGGCTAGTGACAGCCTTAAAACGTCCGGCTTCAATCTGCTGTGGCCCAAGAAGCATGACAGTGGGACAAAGGCATAAATATGCTGCTGGAAGATCTGTGAGGCCAAGAAAAGCAGAGAAAATGTGAAAGTTGCTTTGGGTTGATGAAGTTTGAACTAGGTTTGGACAACTCAGAATAGCTGAAAAACTTATCTGTACATTTCCCTCAAATTTTGTACCTCTTTTCTGTGACTATAATCACTGCATTCTAGGACTGGAAGAGAACATAGGGTCTCAGCCAGGGCTCTTAGTTTTTTTCTTTTTAGTACCTCTGCCAGTTTATTGAGGCCTTTGGACTCCTCCCTGATAATTTTGCTGCACAAAGTAAAATGCACAAATTTATGAAAGGAAGCAAATGTATTGAAATGTGGTCAGGAAAATATTACAAAGTAGGTTTTGCTAAAGTAATATGTGTTTCTTTAAGAACTTATTAAACAAAAGGTCTAGTCCTTGGTCTAATAATTATGGAGAACAAATGATTAGTCTAAATATTTTAAAGTAGTTGTAACAATTGTAATGTGATCCAAAAATACCTGGAATTTCTATTGGTGACAAAACCATAGTGACTGCTAATCATACTTGTGTTGTTACTTAGGTTAATTGTTGAAAAGAATGGTAAGTTTTAGTTAAAAGTTGGTGAAAAATAAACGTATTTTCCCCCATACATTTGACAGATGTCCTTTTTAAATTTCCATAGTAAATGACTACAATTTAAAAAAAAAGGAAAAATAAAGGGAACCTACGTAATCTCCCCACAATATTTGTGAAAAAATAATTTCTCTTACCTTATGTTTTACTTCCAAAACATCTTCATTGTATGGTACTTAGTTCAGAAATCCTTGTCTGAAACTCACTTTTGTATGGAAAGCTGTGACTACCCTCCAGGTGGAGCTTCTTCCCACTAAACTTGGCCGTATCTGAATTTCCAAATACTTAGTGATGAGAAGAGAATCAAGAATTCTTCCCCATGATATTTACTGATGCTTCTGCTGTTTGCATAAAGCAGCACCCTTACTCCAAGCTGTGTCCATATGCTATGACACATAGACATGTGCCACTACCTCACTTTGACAATCTTGTCCCTGTTTCATGGAAAAGATGACATTACTAACAACTGTATGCACTGAATATTATTTTCTCTTTATTCCAGAATAAAAACCATATTTTTGTTGTTTCTTTACTTATTTAATGAAAAAAAAAAAAAAAAACCAAAAACAAAACATAGCAAAAAAATTGAGAGTACTGCTCAGTGGCCATGTGGTTTCTGTATTTCCTGTAGAAAATGCTCGACTACCTCAAGGAAAAGAAGGACGTGGGTTTCTTTCAGAGCCTCGCGGGCCTGATGCAGTCCTGCAGGTGAGCTCATGCTTCCCTGTTTCGCTTCTGCCCAGCGGTGGTATCATTCAAAGTATCTGTTCTACATTATGGACAATAATTATGCATAGAAGAACTTTTAACTATATACACTTTAAAGTCAGGCGATAGGGTGTGTGCCTTATCTTCTGTCTTGTTATGTGTTAGTAATGTCTTAGTTATTGAGCATGAATAATGTGTTAAAATAGTCTTCTGTGAGCTTAAATAGGGACCTTGGAGAATTCATGTGTATTCTGCATACTTGAAAATGAGTAGTGTATGAGTTTTCAAAGAGAAAAAAAAGAAAATTCTGTTTAGTTTTATTTGGGACCTTGTAGACTATTTCTCATTTGTCCTGAGTAAATGATCCTTAACCTGCTAACTATGATAATTGTTTTCTGTGTTTTTATAGTTTTTAAAATCATTCAGGCAGCATTTGACTAAGAAACCTGTCACATACTTAATGTAATAAGCTATTCTAGCTGGGAAAACATGGTTGTTATCATTTTATTTAAGCATGTCTGCCGACTCTGTAACATACTTCTGAAGCCCGCTTAGTCCTTGTGTTTGACCCTTACATGGGTCATTTCACTGTGGGCCCTGGGGAGAGACTGGGGTGCTGCTAGAAACATGGCTGGTAGACATTGCCCTGGGCCATGTTCCCGCTGTACTTTAATATTTGCTTCACATTTTAAGTTACATGGTTTTTTGGACATGTGCTCTCCTGAAGAAAGAAAATTTTCTAAGAGTTCTCTGGAACTGTCTCTTCCCTGTTATTGCAGTGTCCTCGACCTAAATGCCTTTGAGCGACAGAACAAAGCTGAAGGACTTGGAATGGTGACAGAGGAAGGATCAGGTATGGATTACTTAAATTAAAGGGGTAATCTGCTCCCCCGTCTTTCCTGAGTTGAGTCAGTTATCAGTTATCTTTTCAATACAGAGCCATATGTGGTTATTTTTAAATTGACAAAATGCTCAATGGGACTCACTTGAAAGTTAATAACTGGATACACATGCAGGTCACACCCAAACCCAACCTTCCATGGCAGCGATGACCTCCTTTTTGTTCCACATCTACTGTCAGTGGCCTTTCCCCTGGTTGAATGGTAGAGAAAGATCCCTTATAGAGAATTATCTGAAAAATGAGAAAGCAAATAGATGAACCAAATTAGAGAATGTTGGCTATAGCCAAGAGTCAGGCTTTCAGATTCTTCCATTTCCTTAGGACAGTAATGCTTTCAGATCATTCAAACCATTACCGTTTCCACTTCCTCCCTTTTAGTCCATGTATCCTTCTATCTCATGTATCCAAATGTCCCTGCAAATCCAAACTGTTTGATGAAAGACATTAAGGAGTAATGTTTGTGTTTGAAGAGCTTTGAACACATAGTTTAAGTGTACACAAAACAGTGACTCACATAACCTTAGAGTGTTTCTCTCTATAAGGAGCTGTGTATAAACTAGAAGAATTAGCACACAGTGCATTTAAAGCAAATATAATTATTGCTGCACATTCATTGTATTTATTAAGAAAAATCTCTTCAACATTTTTTGTTTTGATTTGCTTTTTATTCTTTTGTGTTTGATTTTTAAAATTAATTTAGTTGTAGTAAGGCCCTGTGTGTTTATCCGATTTTGTTTATTTGGTCTGGTTTAGAGTTATCAATATATTCATTTTGGACCATTGCGTCTTCCATAAAACTAATCTTGTTCCAAAAATAATTTTTTCCCATCTACCATTTGTAGTCTTCTTGCATTTCTGAAATAATTTAGAATGGACTAGTCTCTCCAATTGTATCTGTATACTTTTGTTCTCACACTTCTTGCTATGTTTTAGAGATTGTCGTTTACATGTGTTCTAACCCCTTTGCCACAATAATAGCTCCTATGTGATTTGATTTTCTGCTTTGCAATTGAATGTATAGGTTCAATCACTAAATAGTAGTCATACTGTTACTTGTGTTAACTGCCTTCAAGAAAAATCACCAGCAGCACTCCAAACTTAACTTAGGTTTTTTTGGAACTGCGTATCAAAACAAATCTCTTCAGTTTGTGTCAACGGCCACAACATCTGGCCTGAGGGCCCCACCTGGAGAACTCAGCACCCCCACAAGTCTTAGGCCCATTAGCTGCCTTCCTCTACTGAAGTTTGGGACATTTTGCAGCTGTAAATGAATTCTCTGTTCAAAGTCTGGCTTTCCTGTTTTGGAATTAGAAATATATTTCATTTTTGCCAGCAGTTGTTACCTAATGTTCTGGAGGCTCTGAACACAATTTCATGAATCACTCTTAGTCCCTGTATGTATAAGCTCCCACCAGACTTAATTCACCGAGTCTCCTGTCAGTTGTCAGCCAGACATGAATAGAAATAACATTTGTGACCCCGAGGCAGAAACACCAAGTGAGAGTGACATGCTGACATGAGAATTAGTTACATCTCTGCATATGAGACTGGTGTGATTTATTTTATTTTTTTCAGCACAAACATGAAAATAATTGTCCCAACTGATTAACACGTTTTCTATTTTTCCTTGTGAACAGCAAAACAAAAACAAAAATCTCACCTTTTCTTTTTCCCCATTCCCTTTTCTTTCAACTACTGTAAATGTACTCTGTCCTTCCTTCCTCAGTCATCACACATGAGCGTGGTAATTATTAAAAATGAGCTGCCTTTTATTTATTTGTTCCTTGATTTGTTGTGAGCTTTGTGTAGTCTTGATAATAACAGATTTTGTGCAATTTTTTTCCTTTTTTAGACTGTTTCAGCAAGTAGATTATTTAATTTCTACCATTATGCATTCTATCATTTTAAAATTTATATACTAAGCTTATTTTTTCTTTTTCTATGAGGCCATTGTGTTATTAACATATTAGACATGAAGGGGAACATGCATTTAAATTATGTTCTTGGATTCATATTTTTGTTTCTTTCATTTGAAAAAAATTTTGGTAGCCCCATGTTTGCGATTGTTGTGAAATGGATGGAACTCGGATGTGTGCAGCGTCTCCCTGTGGCGTTTCCGTCTTGGACATACTGTGGCTTTATGGCTGCACTGACTGGAGCACAGAGAACCCATGGGGAATCAGGGCGGCCTTGCCTGGCAGACGTCCTCTTGGCCAGGAGGATCTGTCAGTTCCCTTCCAAGTAATGAGAGAGCTACAGTTTTTCTCTCCTCCTTTGAAAAAGAATCACACATTAAAATGTTCTTAAAAACTAATTTTCATTCTTGAGACTGAATTCAAGAATAGAAACAGTAGCAAATATTTACTCTCCAAACTCATATAATAACAAAAATGGCATTGGTATTTCAAAGAGCTTCTAAAAGACCTTATATTCAGTGGAAATGAAAGGGATAAGATTTTTGGATAGCACTCAGTATGGCAACAGCACTTTAGAAATTAAATTGTGCTTTCTGAATACACTGTTGCCTCAATTAGAGACAGATCAGGAGAACATGCTATAGCAATTCATCAGCTCTATGAATGTTAACTATTTCCCAGATTAAGAACACCTGTAATGACTTCCTGTCTTTTGGCATATTAAAGCATTTTCTGTTTTATGCCATTCTTTTGTTTAAGATTCTACAAAAGTTAAGAAAAGTTTTTTTACCCTTATAGGAGAAGGAAAGTCAATTGTCCCTCTTGGACTACATAGAAAAGGTTGAAAAATCTAATTAGTGATGTCATTGCTTCATAGCTTGAGGCTTCAGCAGTGTAACTCAGAGCTGAGAACGTAATCTGACAGATGTCAATCTTCATTAGGCTGAATCTCTCCTGGTGATGATAAAATGAGCATAAGTTAGATTCCATGGAAAATGAACAACTTAAATGCATAAATTTTTTGATACCCACAACCCTCCAATTCGGTACTATCTCATTTTATTGGTAAGGAAACTGAGGGACAGAAAGCTTACATGGAAATAGTATTACTTTAAGGTGTGTATATAATTTCAGACTAATTATATTCCTTTTTCTATGGCTCTTAAGTGCCATGTAAGTTGGCCCTGTATTTCTGTTTGTCCTTAACTAAATTTTCCCCATTTCTATAAAACTCTGGACCTCACACTTGTGTTTTTAATTTTTTTTTTCTCTTTTAGTTACAGGTGACATTCACTATTTATATTAGTTTCAGGCATGCAGGGTAGTGGTTAGACATTTACATCATTTATGCAGTGATCACCCTCGTTAGTCTAAAAAAACAGTTTTTCAGCAAGTGTGGTTTGTAGATTTGTGATGTGCTCAATGTTGTCTTCTCTGTATATTTGTGTTCTTTTAATATACAGTGATGTTCAAAGCCAGTTTAAAATTTAAAGTTTCATTCCATTTTTGGATTTTTATGTTTCTCCTCAGAACCATTTGGTCTTGTTATTAAGTCATTATGAGCTTGAAAGTGCATTTTTCCTTGCGTCAAACTTCTTACAATGTAGCAGTAGATCTGCCGTTTTATTTTTTCATCATTTTGCAGTGTCTGAGACTTCATAAGCAAGATGAAACTTTGAAGCTGATCTGATTCTTCAGAAATTATTTGATTTTTAAAATTTATATAAAACATTAACTACCAATTAACTTTCGTGAATTTCCATTTGTATCTGATAATGTGTTGCATCAAGTTTTTACTGATATATGAGGTTGGACAATTAATTTCATGAACTCATCCTAGAAAAAGTGCTCCATACCTCATTGCTGAGTATCACTATGGTCACCTGTGAAGTGCTCCCCTTGGGAAGCTATGCACTGACTCCAGCGCCTAGTCCACCCTTCAAAGCAGTTTTGGAACTCTTTTTCTGGAATGGCCATCAGAGCTGTTGTCATTGCCTACAAACTTATGACATCTTACCAAGTTGTTTGTATAGTGTTGCCGAAGTAAGCGCACGGTAGCAAGTTCACAAACTTAACTGTCAGATTTTGGGGATGACTATAGCTCTGATGGCCATTCCAGAAAAGGAGTTTCACAATTGCTTTGAAGGGTGGACTAGGTGCTGGAGTCAGTGCATAGCTTCCCAAGGGGAGTACTTTGCAGGTGACCGTAGTGATATTCAGCAGTGAGGTATGGAGCACTTTTTCTAGGATGAGTTCACGAAATTAATTGTCTGACCTTGTATTTGTAGTGACCTCATCAAGTTTATTATGTGAAGTTGAAGCAAAAAGGATTTTTAATTAATTGCAAGAATAATTAAAGTAGTCTTTAAGAATTGGCTGCCTTAGTGTTTTGTTACATTTTTAGAGCTTATTTATTGCTGTCTCCCACCCTGGATTTTCTAAGCCCTTCACAAGTGCCGTCCAACACTAACACCTGGGTTCTGACCACACACTTGTCATTCCCATGGGTAAACTTCCTCTTCAAGGAAAGCCTATAATGTTGGTTCATGGCACTAAATAGGTTTTCTTAATAGCCTTGATAGTTTTTAAACTTTGAAGCACCTATTTAAATTTCACTGGCTGTAATGTGCTAGATGCTGTCATAGGCATTGGCATTTTTTAGGAACCCACTATTGTGTAGACAGACATGTAAACAAATAGCTTCAAGATAGTGCTCTATATGCATGAGTTGAAGGAATTAGCTGCCAGTACTGGAGAAGTACCACAACAGAAGCAACCTGTTGCCTGACCTAGAAGTTTATCTGGTAGATAAGAGAGGCAAAGGAAGGCCTTCCAATGGAAGTGAACAGCATATGCGAAGTTTATTGGACAAGCCATGTCAGAACAGGCACATACCTAGTGTGGCTGAAGGAAAAGAAATGGGCAAGAGGGTGGGAAGATGGCTTGTGGGAGACCAGAAGGGCCTTCTGTGCCCTGTGAAGGAATTTGCAATTTCTGAGACCATGGAAAACCATTAAATAAGTAACACTTAAATGATATTATATGTTGTGTGATGATCCACCTGGAATTAAATTCCTAACATCCAGTGTTGAAAATGCTTCTGGTAGAATCTGCCAACATTGTAGCACACAATGAGAAATTTCTCATTTTTCATTGAAGCTCTTATATTAACTAGACATCAGTCCTAGAAGAGGACCTTTCCTTCAGGGCCACTGGGGAGCTCTGAGGTTATGTTTAACAACAGATTGTAATGAATTCTTGAGTGCATGCATTCCATAATTACTGTTAAAGAAATCAATCTGTTTATCAGGGGAAGATTATCGGTGGATTGCTGACAACAGTGTGTGGGATGGATGTCAAGGTCTGAAGGCTTGTGCTGGGTGGACTGGATGAAGGACAGTTGGAATTTCAGTTAGAGGAATGAGAGCTGAGAGGCAGTGAGAGAAGGTTGTAGGAGAAACTGCCAGTCACATTTAGAAGCGAAGGGATTTTTCCCTCTACAGCGAACATGTACTTAAATTCTGTTATCCGGGGAACATACCTCATGTATTTCACACAGTGGTCATTTTTATCGTCTTGAGGTTTAAAATAGGATTCATTTTATGTGCTTGTGTCAGGTTGTTACCTTAATTTAAATATCTGCACTTGATGGAATTTATAGGTTATTTGTCATATTCACAACCCACTGAAATTCTCTGTTTTAGAAATGTAGGTTATGACTTCACACCATTGAAGCACCACATTTATTCCTATTGTGCTTTGCATATTTCTAAGCTTTTGTACTTGTTTGAACCAGTTGAGTTCTCCTGACAGCTCTGTGAGGTCAGGAGGTCGGCACTTGTTAATCTCCACATCAAAATGGTGAAACAAAGGCTCAGAAAAGTAAATTGACTCTCCCAAAGCCACACATCTAGAAAATGTTTTCCTTGGGCTCTAACATTGATGAAAGCAAGTAGGAATTCACACTTTAAATAACATACTGTGTGTAGTCAAAGATTGTAAGCTGAAGATCTTGTTAATTACTAAGGAGGCCTTTGTGAACTTTAGGAACTATGGCATCGTGAATTCAGAAAGACCATATAATATTGAAATTATCTGGCATTGCCCGTCTCTCCCATTAGACTAGGGACTTCTTGAGGTTAAGGATTTTGTCCATTTGTCTTTTTATCCTTCAAGGTCCCTAGCATCGAGGAGACACTTCATGAATGTTTATTGAAGTTTACTGTATTCAAACCCTTTACCATTTAATAGCTGTAGGACATTAGTCAAGTGACTTAATTTCTCACTTGTTTTACTGAGCCACAAAGTGGGATTCATGTCACCTAATTTATAGGATTACTGTAAACCTCAAATGAAATGATGAGAAACTATCTCTAGCACAATGCCTAGCACATTATACTCACTAACTAAATGTTCATTGTGAATCCATTTAAGACTTTTTATTATTTGTTAGTTAAATTGTGATATAATTTAAGCAGCCACATTCAAGCCATTTAAACCATGACATTAAAATTATCCACATGGAATGAAATATTAATACCTGATTTTTCACAATTTAAAAATATCGTTTACCTTAATCCTTCAGTTTTGCCATTATATAAAATAGGTATTTAAGTTCTCTAAAGATCAGTAACTAGAATTATTTCCCCTGTGGCAGTGGAGGGCCCTTAAGTTCCATTTGACAAGTGTTTACTGGGAATTTTTATGCTGAAGTCAGTCTTAGGGTTCATTCATCCTTTTAGCTTTTCATTATTAGAGGTACTGCCATGAAAAGACCTTACAACTAAGGGAATCTCAGTTTTTATTTATTCTAAGTCTATTGTTTGTGTAATCTTTTTACTTATTACAGTAATTTCATTAATAATTATTGATCATTATTAATATTAATTTTTAACAGTTAATGGCAATAAATAAACCAAGACTTGACTGGATATAAGGTCACAAACTTGGAGCTATGACCATGGATATTCTAAGTAATCAATAGAAACAAAGCTGTTTTTATCGAACTTAAGCAAATACTTGTGTGCTTTTCTATTACTTGGGTAAACCAATTGTGAATAGAACATTGGCCTTTAAAAGTGTGTTAACTTTATTAGATCTCTAAAACAGGAAATGATTTTTACTGGTAGCTTGAATAAATAAGGTCTACCTAATATTATTTCCAAGTGAAAATTTATATTTTTGAGACTGTTTTGGTCCATTAAAATTAAGATAGCTTTTTGAAAATATAAACACATGTAATAAAAATGGTCAAATAACTGTATTCCTCACCTGGGCATATTGTTTCTATATTTAGTGTTGTTGCTACTGCTACTAATACTGAACATTCCTTGTAAAAATGGTGACATAGATTGTGAAGAGACAGGTGATCAGTGCATGTTATCACTTTAGAGATAAGAAAACTAAGGTACAAAGAACCAACTCGTCATCAGCAACAATATTGAAATAACTTACTTTATTACAGTATTAGCAATTGTAAGTCCCTTCTAATTAAAACTGAAGGCAAAGGAATGCTCTTCCCAATATTTACATTTGGCCATCATACAGCTTTTACAAAGAATATTTTAAGAATGTTAGAGCACTTTCAACTACGTTTTACACCATTTCATTCCTTGTTATTAATCTTAGTTTCCATCTTCCAGTGGAATTTCTTTTGCATCCATCACCAAATGGCCTGTTGCTCCTGCAGCTCCTGCAGACATAAAGCCGTCATCCATCTCCGTTGCTGTCCCTCCTTCATGCAGCATGGGCAGTGGCAGCATTTTAATCAGATGCAGACATGTCCATTACGCAGTAGCACCCCATTGATACCTAGTTCACCTGGTGGAAGGGAGGCTTGACCTCCCCACTTCCCTATTGTTCTGTGTGTGGCGTATCCTTATGTAAGTGAAGTTACTGTGCATGCCAGCAAAAGCTAAAACCTTGTGTTATAAATCAGTGTGCAGAGCATTTTTAGGTCCACAGGTAGATGAAATGATATTTATTTCAATGTTACCTTTCTGAATACTTTCTAACAAGGGTTACTCATTCTACATTGAATATATGAACATTGAAAGTATGTAAATGGTTTATTGAGTCGATTTTCAGGGGAAAAAACATTGTAGATGGACTCACAAGGAAAGACGCAATAAGTCTATATAACTAACTGACAATATTTTAATTTAAATATCAATTTAAAGAGTCTTCTGATTGACATAGCTCATGAAATGATGCTAAGTATCACTGATGAAGAGTTTAGTTTATTAGCCGACATGGTTCTCTTTTTTCCTATCTTGCCATGAACGTAAACACTGAGGAATGGGCTTATCAGCCATGTAATGAGCTTCAAAACAATGTGCACTTAACACTTGAACTTGCCACAGGACTGATTTATCTACCTGGTGATTTTAGTTATCACCAAATATATCTTACAGGCCAACAGGGAAACGAGTACAGTGATTTCATGTACTTTTTTTAATGTTTATATTAGTTTTCAAAATGGTTTTGCCTCCTAACCCACCCATTAAATGAAGCCTGTCACTTTGAAAGTCACAGACTGCAGACTGGTAAGTCCATCAGCTCTGTCATTATGATCATTCATACCTTTAGTTAAACACATGATCATCACATAGTTTTCTTTCTTAACCCAAAGTATTTCCAGTCTGAAAAGTTATTATTTTTTTAAATACATAAGTACATCCATTCACTTGCCAAATAAACATGTTTTGTCATTTTGCTTTTTGAACAAATTCAGATTCCAGAACCTACACTCATATGTCAAACATTTTTTCCACTGACACTCTGTGCTTTTAAAAGCAATTTGCATTTGTGTGGTGCTGTGTTTTTTGTTTGTTTGTTTGTTTCTTTCTTTGTGTTTTTGCTTTGAAAGTAACTCGTGATCAAGATACATTTAAATTGAAATATAGGTAGAATATCTGAGCTCTTCCTGCCACGTCATTCTTGCCCCACAAATATACTCAGTTTTTAATGATGCAGAGTATGACCGCTTAACTGACATTTGTAAAAGATGCGGAAATCATTTCCATACCCATCTTACCAAAAAAAAAAAAAAAAAAAAAAAAAAAAAAAAAAAAAAAAAAAAAAAAAAAAAAAAAAAAAAAAAAAAAAAAAAAAAAAAAAAAAAAGAAAGAAAAAAAAAAGGATGAAAGCAAACAAAAGTTTAAATCTTCAGGTTGTTTCTAAAATGTTGCCAAACCCATGCTGCTACTTTTACCAGAGAGAAATCTGAGTTTTAAGATTTTCAGTGTTCTTTTCTGACAAAGAAAACATGCATCTATCTGCCAAGCACATGGTCTTATGAGCTTCAGATAGAGGAGTGGCTATGATCTGTGACTGGTTCTGGTTCAGAACGATGCTAGACCAACATGCAAGTCTGATGGAGGTGGGGACAGAGGGGAGGGACACGCTGAGGTGGCTGGTAACAGCTGAACTTTTCTGCAGGAGAAAAAGTTCTACAGGATGACGAGTTCACCTGTGACCTCTTCCGATTCCTGCAACTGCTTTGTGAGGGACACAACTCAGGTTGGTAACCCCCAAGGCTGATGATGGCACCCAGGAGTAAGTGTTTGAAGCCAGTAATGACAGGACCCTTTTAGTTTCAATTATGCTTCATCCCTGGAGTGAACGTCACTGTGCACACCAGCACTGTGACGTTTCCTGTGTTGTACTGCTGCTTCAAAGACCTTTGTAGCCATTTCACTACTTGTTACCCATTGTCCTTACGATAGGGAAGCCAGGTTATAGGTGAAGAGAGGTGCAGATTGGGTGGAGAGCTGTAGAGAAATATATCATGCTAATTCCTTTTTGCCTTCTCTTTCACTGAGGAATCTCCTCCATAGTAGTGCTGCAGGTAATGTGTTTCCACTCCTTGTTTACATATCTAGCTCTCTCCACTGGGAGACTACTCCCACCAAGGCAGGAACCAGATCTTCATTTTATCTTTGTTTCCTCAACACTGAGCACAGTACTGACAAACAAATGATTACTGAATAAATTACTTAATGACTGTATCCTAACAAATAATTTAATTACTAAATACTTTCAGTCATGCCCTGCCCAGAGCTCTGAGAGTTAGGAATCAGGAAACAGGTGTTGACAACCTCTTAGATGAAAATTGCACATTGATGTTCTGTGAAGCACATAGATCTGTTTATGGGCTGACCACTCACTTTTTATGGAAAATATAAGTTGTTTCACATTAAAGCTATCAGATAAAGCACTGCTCTTAGTCACAGTGATTTTACTGGAGACATTATTTACTTTTGGAGCTATTTGAATAACAACAACTCATTTTAAACTTTTGAATGAGCTGTAATGGCATCTTTTGATCTTACATAGATTTTCAGAATTACCTGAGGACCCAGACTGGCAATAATACAACTGTCAACATCATCATCTCCACTGTCGACTACCTGCTGAGAGTTCAGGTACCAGCTGCCTCAGACGTTAGTGACAAATTAAAGGGGCTGGTTAGTTGAAATAATGTGACAGATTAATATGTTAAGCTGACATGTTTTAGTGTGTTTTGATTTATGACTCATCAGAGGTTTTTGAAGTGTTTTGTGTTTGGTCACAGTCTTTCACCAGGTCTTGGGGTGAAGCTGACACTGTCATCTGTCTCTGATCCTGGTTCTGCTTTGCACGTTATTTTCTTTCTATAAGAGGGGATATTTTTTCCCCTAAATGTTTTAGCTTGATGTCATTTTAAATGTTATTTATTATTATTATTATTATTTTTTTTTGGTAAAGCACATTCATGTTCTGCTCTTCTGCAGTTGATAGATAAATGGAGGGAGAATATTCAAAACGTTCTCAGGAATGGGAAAGAAAGACTTTCAAACCAATTACCGTATACTTAAATTTAAGTCTCAGATTAGTTCTTTTCAGTCATCCTAATATTTGAACTAATTTTAAAATTCAGCTTTATACTCAATTGGTTAACAATGTGTCTGATGTTGTAGTGATCTTTTATGTGCTAATAAAGCTGAATCTGAAGGCGTGGTCCCCTTAAATAACGAGCACCCTATTGAGCTCTTACCCCTTATTTTATTAGAGAAACCAGGTGTCATGCTTCAAACAATTTGACACATGTTTAGTTTTTCCCTTTATTGTTGAGTATGTAAAAGCACACCACCTTTGTACTTAAAGCTTAATGGGGAACCAAGTCTACTTTTGAAGCAAATACATCAAGAAGTATTACTGATAGTGATTTTTTTGAGTGTGATTTAAAAAACAAATACCAGATATCAAAACCCAAATGCACTTTACACATTAGACTTCATTGTATTTTTCATTTAGCTGGCTAAAATTCCTTTAAAATCTAAGTTATTGTTGAAAACATCCTGTCTAGAAAAATTGATCTTATTAATATTTAGGTATTTGTGTACAGTTGTCACTATTTATAAGTGGTCCTGCCAGTTTCCACAAGGGCCTTTACATAAGCTCCGAACATCATGGAGTTCCCTCCCGGGAAATGTTAGAGACTTGGTTAGAGAAACGGGAGGCCAGCTCTCTGTTCCTTGAGTGTCTAATATTTGTGCTCACACAGTGAACATGTAACTGCTCAATGGATACACAGGCATTAATCTTATGAACCCTTACGTTTGTGAAGTTCAAGGTCATCAGAGACAATCATTTTTAAAACTAAGTTTTCTGTTTCTCATCTTCCTTCCACTTGATTATTTACATCTAGGAAGGATATTGCCATTGCTCATCTAGGAAAGTCATTGGGAATTGGGTCTACCTCACAGATATTTTTATTCACTTCCAAATCTGTTATTTAAAACAATTTCCTATCACAGAGTACAAAACTGGACAGGCCAGTAATAGCTTCAGAATCTGCCTTACTCCGCCCATCTTTATTTTACAGGAATCAATTAGTGATTTCTATTGGTATTACTCTGGGAAAGACGTTATTGATGAACAAGGACAGAGGAATTTCTCCAAAGCAATTCAAGTAGCAAAACAAGTCTTTAACACGCTCACAGAGTATATTCAGGTAAACCTTTAAGCATTTCTGCTATTTAAGAAAGAAAGAAAGAGTTAACTGCTCAGCATGGAATTCCATGGAAAAATGCAGTATGCCTAAAGTATTCTCCTGCCATCGTCCCCATTTTCGATTGACCCCGTCCATAGCTTCTTAGCCCATGATGACCATTAAATGAGTAGACTGAGCTGTGAATTTCTATAGAATGATCTTTATCCTGTGGCAAACTGAGTTGCTTCGTGGAGGCATGAACCATGGTGTTGAGTCTGTGGTATCTCCAGGGCCTGGCATATACATCAGCACTCAGTAAGTGTGAAGAGAGGAAGGGACAGAGGGAAGCCGGGACATTAAAGCCCCTTGTTGCAGCATTCCAGCAGAAGGGAGGAAGAAGTTTTGTAGGAACTTCATTAAGAAGGAGAGGAGTGTTTAAAACCTTCTTTTTGTGTGTAATTATGTAATTATAGAATACAAGGGCTGTCCGGAAAAAGTTCAGCCATAAATGCCTCTGTTTTCCATATTACGTGGCTGGATACTTTCCACATAGCCCTTATCTATCTTTCATTTCAGGTTCTATCTTTTCAGATGATGTGTTTAGTAATAAGCTATGTTCATTTTCTCCTATTATTGTAAAGTTTACTTTGGCAATGATGGTGTCAGGAACGATGCTGTGGTCTGTCTCCTGCAGGGTCCGTGCACTGGGAATCAGCAGAGTCTGGCTCACAGCCGGCTCTGGGATGCTGTGGTGGGTTTCCTGCACGTATTCGCCCACATGCAGATGAAACTGTCTCAGGTAAATGAGCTGCTACCCTGACCATCCTAAAGACACACTGCAGACTGTAATCGCTAGCAAGTTCAATGCGCTTTTCTTCATTTGAATATTATCATTGTTAGATTACTTCTTTATACAACTTATACTCTACGTAAAAAACATTTTCCTAAATATTTTTATGCAAGCTGAGACTAGGTGGGAGCCATTATTCAAAACTGAGAACATAAGATAGTATTAGGAAATGGTATACAGAGTACTAAAGGAGCGCCGTCCCCAGACACACAGCATTGCTCAGTCCTTCATTGACCCACTCTTCTGGATGAGTACGCACAGGCATGTCCTTTTCCCTGCAGATAATTAGGAAGGGCTTTCTGATCTGCTACCAGCTCCCCAGCTAAAGGGAGAGGGTTTTCTTACAGGGTCGAAATAAGCAGCTGTTCTCCGTAGATACTTTGCACACACTAACAGAAAATTTAATGTCATAAAAGTCCGAGAGAAAAAAGAAGCTATGAGGATAAACCAAAAAAATAATAGATGTTCCACCAAGTTTTAATGTTAACTTGGGAGTGCATATTGAAAATCTCAGCATGTTTTTCTCACTACTGGATCTGTTTCATTTGAAGCTAAGAGATAGATGCATGAATCGAAAAGTCCTGTGTCAATTTTGAGTAGATGTGTGCCTTTGAAGTGGTGGATTTTGCTGGATAGCCTGAGATCTGACGTACCCAGGGCATGGCTACTTGCCAGGTAGCAGGTTGCGGAAAGAATGCTGGATTCAGTCAGAAAGTTTTCACTCCTGTGCCCCGTGAGTGTTGGCCTGCTCCCTCTCCTGCCTCAGTCTCCTTTCTCTGGATGTGTGAGGGTCCTCACACGGCCTAAAGCAGGAGTGTATCATCAATGATAATCAAGGCTGGAAACTGGTTAAAGTGTTCAGGGCAGATTTGACCCGGTAGTAACTGTTGTGGTGAAAAAGAGAGTCCAATGTGAACTCAGCTCAACTCCGATGTGTGCAGAGGTGACTGGGTATTTTAAAGGGAGAGTGAGGAAGTGGAGAGGGAGTGGGCAGGGGCTCGGTAGAGTCAGACAAGTGAAAAATTACCAAAGGTTGGTCAGTGTAAATGTGATGAGGCCAGCTGTGCCTGCCTGCTGGTGGTTAGCAAAGTCAGGCCCCTCAGAGACGGGGTCAGAGGCCCTGTCTTCAGCTGTTGGCTGGAACAAACTGTGTTTTGGGGCAGCCTTGAGTTTTCTTATGCAGACACTCTAAGGGGAACCAGGGTCATCCCATAGTTGAGTAGTTCAAGGCTTTGTAGACCAAGGTTGAGGCTAGTTGAGTAAAGGGCTCAGAGCAACCTGGCTAGAGTTTGATCAAGTAGAGAATCTTTGTCACTGTCTAGTTATTGATGACATCATCCAAATAAGGAAATGTTATGATGCTTTTATCTGATCAGTAATGACATTTTAGTAAGTAAAGGAAACCAGCATGAACCAAGCGAGTTCTCATTCTGATGTATCTCCACCTTTTTTAACATCTGGTGCTACCCAGCAGTTATTCAGTTTGTAGACTCGGTCAGAGTAATAACTGTTTATAAGGAAAAAGTCTCAGGTTTCCAGCAACATAGAAATTTAGCTTCATAGGTAGCAAAATCCAGATGAATAGAATGCCTGGTATAATTTCCTTTTAAATTTCTTCTCGTGATGAAAAATCAAAAGCAAAAACAAAACAAAACAAAAAACAAACAGAAAATTGTAACCAGACAAGCAGAGAATGTAATAAAAATGTTAAATAAGGTACAGTGTAGGTACACTTGTGGCCATTTTTGGTTAGATTTATGTAAGGTAAGTTTATCTCATATCACTTATATGCCTGTTTTTTTCCAGGATAAGTTAATTTTTACAAAATATATAGCCTCTTCATGTAGTAAGAAAGAAGAACAAGTACTCTATGGACTTTTCAAGTGACAGAAAGATGTCCATGTGCAGTGTCACCTGCATCCTGCAGGACCTGGAGAATGTACCGCTGCTTTGGTTCCTCTGTGCTTGTTAGTCTTGCTCGTGACCTTGCAGACACTTTAATGAACATCAGTTGGAATCAATTGTAAATATGCTTTCGTTCTGAGGTGTGTATGAGGGCTGTCCGGAAAACAGCCATAAATGCCTCTGTTTTCCATATGACATGGCTGGGTACCTGCCGGGCAGCCCTGGTGTTCCCTGTGGCTCCATGCTTACTTGGCCTTCCTGCACATACTGCTGGTGGAGTGGTGCACTCAGGAGGTAAGTGATGTTCTTGCTGTGTGGTTTCCTCACGATCTCAGACGCAGTGTGTTAATATTTGCAGGATTCCAGTCAAATCGAACTATTGAAAGAATTAATGGACCTTCAGAAGGACATGGTGGTTATGTTGCTGTCCATGTTAGAAGGTAGTTTTGACTTATATTTTTATTTATATTTATATGTTTAAATCAAACTTGTCTTTACTCTTATTTTACAGGTTACTGTGTCAGCTGCAAAAAATAAAACAGCCACTGAGATGTGACAGATGTTAGGGTTCATTGGGGGGCTTTATGACTCTTTCCTTAAGTTATTTTTTTGAAAGAGAAATCGTGCATATCTCAGTTTACATATCTCTGGGATGGAACTATAGTACTTTATAGTAATACTTGTCATTTCATGGCAATGCCCTGAAGAGAGCACTGTCCAGAAAGATTGACTAGAAAGATTGTATTTGTTTGTGAGTAACCAGTGGGGATGACTGACATCTGTACAAATGCCGGTGTGGGAACTGCTGCTCTGAGCTGGCATCACTGCAACCCCGTGGGAGGTCTCGGCCTCCCTCCACACTCGCTCTTGGATCCTGTTCTCTCTCTCTCCTCCTCTTTTTCTCTGCTGGCACGCTTTCGCTTCTGTATCAGGCAGTAAACATAGTGGTTGGAACTTGGTCCCCACACCCGCAGCCACATGCGTGACCCATGGATGAGTCTCATCTCCACTGTTCAGTTTCCTCTGTGAAATGGAGATAATGACAAACTGACGTGAGAATTCCATGAAATCTTGTGCATACGACCTCAGCAACTACACAGTTTGCTATTATGTAGCCTATCTCTTTTTCTTAAGCCTTCCTAATTTTTCTTTCCTACTCCACCCTGCATCATGCAACTGCACATTGATTAACTCAGGCAGATGTCTCTCCTTGTGCAGGGACTTCGGAGATCCACCACTTGCTTAAAACACTTTGTTAGCAGCCACTTCATACCCTCTGAGTGCAGGACCCTTTCACCATGACCTCAGTTCAAATTTTAGTCTAAAAAACAACTGTAAGAGTGGCAGCAGCAGCCATACCCATGACAATTTGAAATTAACCCCTTGCAATGTGCCAGCTCCTGGTTTAGATATTTACTTCATCCTAGTTCAGGTTTCAGAGTTTGATGGTATCATTATCCCTGTTTTGCAAATCAGGAGGCTGCAGTGCAGAGGCTTACAGACCTGCCGGCTTGCTCAGCTGGCAGAGGGTGGGGCCCAGCTTCAAACCCACCGAGTGGCTCCTCACACTCTTACCCACAGTGGTCACTGCCTCACAGGGAGACTCAGCAGGACTGTCACCTTGTGTCCTTTTTCTGTCATCAGTCTCTGTGTTACTTAGCATGCTGCATTCAAAGAATAAAAGCATTCTGTGACTATAATGAGCATGCTATTAATTTGCTCAAGCATATCAGCCATTTGCCATTTTCTAACTGTAAACACTCTGGACCATGAAGAAATACAGCGGAACACTTTACATTTCAAATTAGGGTGTGTAACTCGCTCTCAGGAGACCTGTTGGAAGTCTGGCACCCACCCTCAAAAACCATGTCACAATTCATTTAGTCTTGCTAAACCCCAGTTTCCTCGATAGGAAATCAGAGTTAATACAAAGTACCTGCCTAAATCAGGTGTTATCTATGAGGAGTGATTGTTCCACCATAAAAGGCTGTGTAAATGCTCACTTTTTATCATTAATATGAGACTGGATTTCAGGTCAAGCTTTAGGATATAAATGTTTGCTCATTTTCTTTTTTCTAAAACATATTGCTGCTTTGACCACATTAAGGAAGCAAAAAAATAGCCAGTTTTTGTTCAAATATGTTTTTTACACGTGTTAGTTTAATTACTTTGTAAATATGGTTTTACATGTATTTGTGTAATCACAGTGGTTATCTCACAAGGAGCTCCCCTTGACTCAGATGTTGTATAAGATCCATAGTGTGATTTCCTCTGTAGATATTGCTTTTCATTGATCAGGAGTTCATTTTGAACAGGTGCATTTCTCTCCTGCCAGGTAACGTGGTGAACGGAACCATCGGCAAGCAGATGGTCGACATGCTGGTGGAATCCTCCAACAATGTGGAGATGATTCTCAAATTTTTTGACATGTTCTTAAAACTGAAGGACTTGACATCTTCTGATACATTTAAGGAATATGACCCCGATGGCAAGGGTGTCATCTCCAAGAGGGAGTTCCACAAAGTGATGGAAAGCCATAAGCACTACACGCAGTCGGAAACCGAGTTCCTCCTGTCCTGTGCAGAGACAGATGAAAATGAAACCCTTGACTACGAGGAATTTGTCAAGCGGTTCCATGAGCCCGCGAAGGACATCGGCTTCAACGTTGCCGTCCTTCTGACCAACCTCTCGGAGCACATGCCCAATGACACGCGACTGCAGACGTTCCTGGAGCTGGCGGAGAGCGTGCTGAACTACTTCCAGCCCTTCCTGGGACGCATCGAGATCATGGGAAGTGCCAAACGCATTGAGAGGGTTTACTTTGAGATCAGCGAGTCCAGCCGGACGCAGTGGGAGAAGCCCCAGGTCAAGGAGTCCAAGCGTCAGTTCATCTTTGACGTGGTCAACGAGGGAGGTGAGAAGGAGAAGATGGAGCTCTTTGTGAACTTCTGTGAGGACACCATATTCGAGATGCAGCTGGCAGCTCAGATCTCAGAGTCAGATTTGAACGAGAGGTCGGCCAACAAAGAGGAGAATGAGAAGGAGGCGCCGGAGGAGCAGGCGCCGCGAATGGGCTTCTTCTCCATTCTGACCGTCAAGTCGGCCCTCTTGGCCCTCAGGTACAATGTCCTGACCCTTGTGCGCATGCTCAGCCTGAAGAGCCTGAAGAAACAGATGAAGAAGGTGAAGAAGATGACAGTGAAGGACATGGTCACGGCCCTCTTCTCCTCCTACTGGAGCATTTTGATGAGCCTCTTGCACTTTGTAGCCAGTGTGCTCAGGGGCTTTTCCCGCATCGTCTGCAGCCTGCTCCTGGGAGGCAGCCTGGTGGAAGGTGCGAAGAAAATCAAAGTCGCCGAGCTCCTGGCCAACATGCCAGACCCCACTCAGGACGAGGTGAGGGGAGACGGGGAGGAGGGCGAGCGGAAGCCCCTGGAAGCTGCCCTGCCCTCAGAGGATCTCACAGACCTGAAGGAACTGACGGAGGAAAGTGACCTACTTTCAGACATATTTGGCTTAGATCTGAAGAGAGAAGGAGGACAGTACAAGCTCATTCCTCATAACCCAAACGCTGGCCTCAGTGACCTCATGAGCAACCCTGTCCCAACCCCTGAGGTGCAAGAAAAATGCCAGGTAACTTATCTCTAAGTCACAGCAACTCTCTGGACCCAGTGAGTGAGCTTTACGTCAGCGTCTGTACTCGTGCAAGAGTGTGCCCAGCATGACTTGAGTTTCCAAGTTAAATGGCTTTTTGGTCGGCAGAGCTAGCCTTTTGAGGATTCTTTACTAGTTATTGAATTATCTTAAACTACTAGGTGTAAGCTCAAGTGCCCACCCTAATGACATTAGTCAACTGAACAGTTGTCCCATCCACAGATATTGTGATGAGTATGCACCCCATATCTGACACACCGTGTAACATAGGGAAGTAAGGTAAACATAAGATGTAGTCAGTGCTTTCAAGTTGCCTAAAAGAATTATTATAAAGAGAAAACTAATCCTCATGAAAAAAACTAGAAAATCAATGAGTTTTGAATAGCATAGGCCATAGTACATTGCATATGTCAGGACAAGGGGAATGTTGGTGTGGTTTGGAGAAGCAGTTAGGTGAAACTTAAGAAGTGGGACTTAATTAAACTTGAAGGATGAGTGAGATTGGAAGGTAGGTGCTGAGGAGTCCACACCTCTGTGCTTGGCAGGTAAGTGTGCTGAGAGGGAGCACGCACCGGTGGTGGAACCACGCGTGGCACTTGGTCTTGACGTAGGCAGAGGGCCTTTGATAGCTCACAGTTTGGCATGTGGTCACAGGGCTCCCTAAACTCATTCAAAAGTGATGTGTCACCTGCTTTTCTTTTCCCCATTGACCCATTCAAGGAACAGAAGGTGAAAGAGGAAGAAAAGGAAGAAAAAGAAGAGAAATCGGAGCCTGAAAAAGCCGAGTATGTATAGTTTCTCTATATTTCCCTTGTTTCACGTGTACTCCATCTTCAGGGGACAGAATGGAGCCTGTCAGGCCACAGGATGATGTTGGTCATCTCCGTGGACGGGCTCAGTCCTACAGGGATGAGGTGGACACTGACCGCTTTCCCCGGGCTGCCAGTCTCTTCCTCCTGTCCTGTCCAGATTCTGCCCATGTGTTTCCTTCTCAGCGGAAAAGCCCTCAGGACCCCATGCGAGGCTCTCCCCAGATGGCTGATGGCTGTAGTGGTGGTTTAAAGCTAAGCATGTATTTCTGTCCTTGGAGGGAGGAGAGATGTACCATTCTGAATGTCCTTGCTGAGGACATTTAACAACAACAACAGAAAGACTGAACATTAAAGTCATCATTTAAAAATAAGGTATATTGGAAAGTCACAGCAAAAAACAAAACAAAACATTTTTCTTATCACTTCAGTGGAAGGTTTTATTATACAGTTGGAAGAGAAAGTTATTGGAACCAGCCGTTGAATCGAACAGCCTGAGGGGAGGAGTGAGAATTAATGAAAAGAGACAGAGAAGAGAGTTACCGGGAGGACTCCAGTAAATACTGAAGCCCGGAGTTTATTTTTCCTCACCAATATATACATACAGCATATGTGCAGTCCAGCAGAAACAAATTTGCATTTCCTTCCTCAAAAGCAGATCATCTATTATCATTAACTCTTCACCAATAGCCTAAAGGTCAGAGCAAACAAAGGAGGTCAGATTTCCTAGGGCCTTGTCTTCCATAATCCAATTACCTTTCTTTTGTGTCTCCCAAGGAACTGGCCTTTATCAGCCACATACCTCAGTGAGCAGTGCACACCCTTTATTATCTACCAGTTAACTTGAAGGTCAGAGTAAATGAGAGGGAGTCAGTTCCCCAAGGCAATTCTTCCAAGTACTCAGATAGTCTTCTTTCTTTAGTCTCCCAAAGACCTGGCCATATCAGGCACATACCTCAGATGCAGAAGTAAAACAAGTTTTACTTCCCTAAAGCCAGCCTGCCTGGCTCCCAACAGAAAGTACTGTGAATAGATACAAAAACACTTCCAGCCTGTAAAATGCCCTTTGGATTTCGATGTCACAGAATTATCCATCTGCAGGAAACTGTGGTAAGCAGAAATCTGACCCCTCATTCTCAAATTCTGAATATCACAGTTCATTAGAAGAGAAGGTAGTTTTCTCTTTTCTTTTAATTTTATTAAATTTATTGGGGTGACATTGGTGAATAAAATTATATAGGTTTCAAGTATACATTTCTATGAATATAATACATCATCTGTATATTGAGAAAGTGGTTTTCAAAAATGATAATATGATTTCAGTATTTGTCCATTTCTATATTTTGGTACAAAACTTGTTTTTTCTTTAGTTTCTGGATGGCATATGTGTTATCTGTGTTCACAGGGGAGAAGATGGGGAAAAAGAAGAAAAGGCCAAGGATGAGAAGGGCAAGCCTAAGCCCCGACTGCTGCATACACACAGATGTGGGGAGCCAGAGGCCCCCGAGTCTGCGTTCTGGAAGAAAATAACAGCTTATCAACAGAAGCTTCTGGTAAGACGTTTCAACACGTGGGTTGTTATGCTCTATTGTGAGACAGCAGTAACTCAGGCTCAGTTATTCATTGACTGCCCCCCTCCCCCTTGGGTGGCAATCAAGGAACCAAGTCAGACCTGCAGGTATGAGGTTGTACAATTAAGTTCCCGAACTCATCCTAGAAAAAGCGCTCTGTGCCTCATTGCTGAATGTCACTAAGGTCACCTTCAGAGTATGCCCCTTGGAAGCTATGCACCGACACCAGCGCTTAGTCTACCCTTCAAAGCAGTTTTGGAACTCTTTTTCTGGAATGGCCATCAGAGCTGTTGTCATACCACAATCTGACAATTAAGTTCATGAACTTGCCACCGTGCTCTTACGTTGGCAGCCCTGCACAAATCTTGCAAGGTTATGACACCTTAACAGTTTGTACAGTGCTGCCAGATTAAGCGCACAGTGGCAAGTTTATGAACTTAATTGTCAGATTGTGGTATGACAACAGCTCTGATGGCCATTCCAGAAAAAGAGTTCCAAAACTGCTTTGAAGGGTGCACTAGGGGCTAATGTTGGTGCATAGTGTTCAAGGGGAGTACTTCAAAGGTGACCATAGTGATACTCAGAAATGAGGTATGCAGCACTTTTTCTAGGATGAGTTTCCAAAATTAATTGTCCAACCTCATGTGTTTGATTGGCCTGTTGTAGTATGTTTATATTTTATAATATGGATGGCTTTGGTCCAGTACTCCCTGTGGTCAAACCCATAACTTCTGAGCATATTCACACAACCTGAACTCATTGGATTTAGTGACTTCCCACAAAGACTTTAGAGCAAGCCAGTCTATATATCCTGAGGCCCCACTGTGTAGAACATGACATGAGGCTCTACAGTTCATTAAAGCAAAGCATTGAAGCCTTCAGGGTACAAGGACTTCATACTGATGTTCCCAAACTGGACAAGCATCACCATTTTATTAAAAATCCAGTTATAAAAATATTAATGCAGTGAGCCAACTCACCATTGATAATAAAAAGGTCTATTCAAAATTATTCTTTAAATAAAAATAAGTAAACAAAAAAGAATGAAGAGAGAGAAGATAGTTTTTCCTATAGTGTCCTATATATTTTACAGAAATGCTCCCCAAATTAATAAAATATGTATTCATCTTTGGAAAACTAAGAAGTTGTCATTCTCTATTTCTAGTTGTATTTATACAGGATGGAATTTTAAAAATTGTTGTTTGAAAGACCTTTTATTTGTATATATGTAGGTAATAAATGTTATACTTTTTTTTAAAGCAGGAACAGTTTGGGAAATAAGTGTGTAGAATAAACCTACAAGAGGTACTGAACAATAATGTCAGGCCTATAAATTAAGAACAACACTCTTCAAAATAAAGCCCTTTGACAGGCAAAACCATATTCAGTGTTTTACAGCCTTTGGAATTCAAAAATAGACAATTAAGAAACTCAGTGTACTTTAGAACTTCACCTACAAGAGAAGTGGATTGGCCTCAGTAATTCAACATTCTAACTGCTTACATACATATAAAACAGTGTTAGGTAATTTATGAAAATACATATATTTGATTAATAGTTTTAACTATTTTCTAACTATCTGTATGCCCTCTGTGTTGTTCAGTACATAGTACACCGAGCATAAGCATGCCCTTGCTCACTCTGACAGTGACTGGGTGTGCTTTGATAGCTGCCATGGCTACATATAGATAGACGGAGGGGCCATGAGGTTGTGTGGATGCCAACCCCCTACAGTAGCCCAGGGGTCACATCTCTGCCTCAGGGGTCACAGGCTCCCGCCTCTCTACAGTGACTTTCTCTGCTCACTGGTTTGCATGCACAAGACTAGTCATGGCCACATCAGGGCACCATGGGCCCTGTGTCCCCAGGTCCTTGTCACCTCCCAGCTCAGACAGCCAAGGTAACTAAAACAGCTTCTCCGAGCCTTCCAGGGTGAACCACTTTGGGAATGGTAGCCAGCCATGGTCCAGTAATCTGTGGCAGTAAGGGCGGGCGAGGTCATGTGTGGGAAATGACACCACCGAAATGGCATGTGTGTACTGAGAGGGAGGAAATGTATGGGCATTTTGATGTGGCACATGATGCTGCCCTGGCATGTCCACTTGGACACCTTTTAGACATCTCAGTTTCTCCCAGAACCTTTTCCCTTAAGTCAATTCTCCCCTAAGTTTTTTCTCCCCCAGCTTAGTAAGTGGCACCAACCATTTACTTGGTTGCTCAGACCCCAAAATCCAAAAATAATTGTGTCTGAGTCTTCTGTTCTTTTCTACCTCAACTACAATCTAACAGTAATTCTTCTCATCTCTCTTTTCCAAATACATTCAGAGTCTGCCCAGTTTTACCCTCTCCATGGTTACCACCCTATGCAAGCCACCACCATCAATGCCACTCCTCTAGACTTCTGTAAGAACTTTCTAGCTGGTCCCCTTGCTGCCACTCTGGCCTCCCATCTATTTCCCATGTAGAAGCTGGACTAATTTTTCCAAATCATAAACTGATTTCATCAAGCCCTGTTCACATCCTCCTACAATAAAATAATAATTCCAGTTATAATAACATGATTCATAACCAGCTTCTCCTCTATTCACTAATCTAATCCTCACAGCAGACTTACAAGAAGGGTTCTTTTTTACCCGCACTTCACAGATGAGAGAAGTGATGGTGCAGGGGTGATGAAGTTTCTTGTGCACATCCCACAGCAAGGGCGGTGAGGGCGGCCAGCGTGACCCCTGAGATTGTAAACTGAACCACTGTGCTGGAAGGGACAACACAGACTTCATCAGGGGCCTGCAGAGCTCTCCCCGCTCACCTCTCTGACCTCAGCCCCTGTCTCCACGCTCCTGCTTCACACTTTGCTTCCTCCTTCTGCCCTCAAACACACTAGCACCAGTCTGAACACAGGACTGTGCTCTGTCTCTCTCTCTGACACCCTGTTTGCTCCCAATTTGTTCATTTGACTTACTCCCTCATGGCCTTCAGGCCTCTGCTTCTAAGATAAAGCTTCCCTGACCACCTGTCTAAAATAGCACCCCCATTCCCTAACCTGGTAGATTTTTCCTCAGAGCATTTAGCATTCCCTGAAAGGATGTTTTCTACTTGTGGGTATGACCCTTTATTATTTGTCTCTTCCTTGGTGGCCTGAGTTTTATTATTTGCTGTTATGTTCACAGCACCAAGAATGGTGCTTGGTACATAGTAGGTACTCAAGAACTAGTTTGGGGTAAATGAACAAATGCTTTGTTTAAATTGTCTGCAAATGTCAAGTCTCCTGATTTAGTGACCTTTTAATTTTTTTCACCTCCAGAACTATTTTGCTCGCAACTTTTACAACATGAGAATGTTAGCCTTATTTGTCGCATTTGCAATCAATTTCATCTTACTCTTTTATAAGGTACGTACATCTTAGTCTTTTAATAACCAGTATGATGCTACAAACAGACTAAGCTGAGTGTAAAGAGTTCACAGATCCATTAGTGAGCATGTCTAAACCTATTCTATTAAGTTGGTGCAAAAGTAATTGCCATTTTGGACTGAATTTTAAATCATTATAACTAGGCTTAAACACATTTTTATTAATCAAAATAGGAACCATTACAATCAACACATTTTTGCCAATGAGAAATGAGTTTGTTTATTCCTGTTGCATAAAAATCTATGCTTCAGGATTCGATGAACTCTTGGAAAGCATTTTCTGCATCCTTCAGTTGTGGAAGTGTTTATCCCTGTAAAAAGTTTGAAGCAGCGGTAGTCAGTTTGCAAGAAGTCAGGTGAATATGAGACAAAACTTCATAGTCCAATTCGTTCAACTTTTGAAATGTTGGTTGTGTGACATTCGGTTGGGCGTTGTCGTGGAGAAGAATTGGGCCCTTTCAGTTGACCAATGCCAACTGCAGGCCTTGCAGTTTTCATTGCATCTCATCGATTTGCCGAGCGTACTTCTCAGATGTAGTGGTTTTGTAAAGCTGAAGTGGATCAGATCAGCAGCAGACCACCAAAAAGTGGCCATGACCTTTTTTTGGTGCAAATTTGGCTTTGGGAAGTGCTTTGGACCGTCTTCTCAGTCCATCCACTGACCTGGTCGTCGCTGGTTGTCATATAAAATCCACTTTTCATCGCATATCACAATCCGATAGAGAAATGGTTCATTGTTGTTGCATAGATTAAGAGAAGACGACACTTCAAAATGACAATTTTTGTTTGTTTGTTTGTTTCTGGTTAATTCATGAGGCACCCAATTAACAAGTTTTTTCACCTTTCCAAATTGCTTCAAATGCCAAACGACCATAGAATGGTTGACATTGAGTTCTTTGGCAACTTCTCATGTAGTTGTAAAAGGATCAGCTTCAGTGATTGCTCTCAATTGGTCATTGTTGACTTCTGATGGCTGGCCACTACATTCCTCATCTTCAAGTCTCTCGTCTCCTTTGCAAAACTTCTGGAAGCACCACTGCATTGTACATTCATTAGCAGTTCCTGGGCCAAATGTGTTGTTGACGTTGTGAGTTGTCTCCACTGCTTTATGACCCATTTTGAACTCAAATAAGAAAATCGCTCCAATTTGCTTTTTGTCTAACACCATTTCCATAGTCTAAAACAAACATAAAATAAAAAGCAGGTAATTAGCCACTAGCAAAAAAACATAAAGTAAGAAATGCACATTAAAATGGTGTGTAATGTAACTGCATTTAAGAATGTTTTCCAGTATCAAATGGCAAATGTCAACAGTGCAAAAACCGTAATTATGTTGGCACCAACCTAATAAAATATGTGTTGATGAGAGAGAAACCTAATGCTTAGGTGCGTCTCTGATTGAAAGCCGGGCAGATTTGTTCCTCCTATGTCTGAGGAATGGCTCATGGAGAGCATTAGACTCAGGAGAGGGTCACCTGCAGTGTTCCTAGCCTAATGCGCCAAGTAGCTTGCTGGTATTACCTATGCTGTGTTCACTTCTTTTGATAATTGAGAAGGCAGCCTAGCTATCTAATTTTTTCCTGGATGTGTTGGATCCTCTCACCTCTTGGGTTAATTAGAAGGCGTTTTACAAGTGTGTCCACTATGTGCCATTGTGTTTTGAAGTGCCATCTTTTCAGCCTTTGCCTTTAGTCTTCTCTCTGTGCAGTGGCTTCACATTCTGCTCTTTGGGGATGAGGCTGAGTTGCTTATTGTTTCATGTTCACACTGATGTCTTAGAGGAAGTGAACTGACTACACTTTAAATGGTTTGAATCAGGTCTCCACTTCTTCTGTGGTTGAAGGAAAGGAGCTCCCACTTCGCAGTTCAAATGAAAACGCCAAAGTCCCCGGGCTGGAGGGTGACTCGCCTCGTGTCCTCGCCGTGCACTATGTGCTGGAGGAGGGCAGCGGCTACATGGAGCCCACACTGCGGATCCTGGCCATCCTGCACACCGTCATCTCCTTCTTCTGCATCATTGGCTACTACTGCTTGAAAGTAAGACAGTGAGGACTGGGGCACCTGTGCACATGTGTGGGTCTGTTGCAGGTTGGACTTCTTGGAGAAGCATATTGTGAATTGGAAGCTGTGTGCAGGAAGTTTAGTAGGGAATGTTCCCAGAATCAGCAGCTTTAGGGCCACAGGAGGGAACAGGATGCAGCAGAGGAGAGAGTGGGGCTAGGTGCAGATAGATAAGGCAGCCATGGGCCAGCCTCTGAGGCCAGGGTGCCCTCGGAGCTGTCCTGGGCTGGGGCATTGCAGCCTCTGATCTCCAAGTTGACCTGGCTGCCCTAGGAAGGGATGTGGCTTTGTGGTCTTACTGTAGCTTTCTTTCACAGATTGGGAATTAGTCACATAATGACCTATTTCACCTATAACTTGACCCCATAGAAGTGACCCACTCACTCTGCCTCCTAGAAATAGTCTGGTGTGTTAAGAATTATAGAAGTACATCATATCAACTGTTGTCATTAGACCATTTTGATTATTATTATTAGGGACAAATCTGTTGGCATCCTGGGTGGAAATGCTTCACAGTTTGTCTCACTTCTCCCGGTAAAACATTGCAGCTCTCTCCAGAGAGCCCTCCCAAGGGAACAGTGTATTTGTGAAGGGAACTCAGGAGAGTGTCTGAGTGCTTCGAGCTGCCCATTACCTTTCCCACCTCTTCATCTTGTCCTTCTAGCAAGACCCCTTGCCACTGTCCTTGTCTCTGCTCGTGCAACTTCCAGAACTGTTGAAAAACCAGGGACCAGGGTAAAAGACTAGAATGTAAAGTTTCTTCAGAAACTCCTCTGCCCTCTTCATCCCTGGTTTTATGGGGGGATATTCTCAGATGCTTCCAGAATGTCTGCATCATTCTTGTGTCTGTCTCTGTCTTGTGGAAAGTCTGTGCAGATGAAAAGAGAGTCAGTATGTTCTGGAGACATCTTGGCAAACTTACAAAGATTTTTGCTGATGTTTAAATTGAAATTTATTTCCAAATAGCCCATGGGCATGCTGAGCAAGGGGTTATTAAAGAGATTTCTCAAATAAAATTGCATTTTTTAGAAGCATGCATTTTGGAATGTTAGTAACATCGATAGATTTTATTGCATTGGTTTCTGTTGCAATTATATGTATATATAATATGCAAATGAAAAAAATTTTGCATGTTTTTAATACTTAAAAGTGATTTCATTAGTGCATTTACATATGAGCCTCTATATGTTTAAAAACAAGTGAATATATATATCTATTCTACCTTCCGTTTTTCCAAAACCTCTAGATCAGCGGTTCTCAACCTGTGGGTCACCACCCCTTTGGGGGTCGAACAACCCTTTCACAGTGGTCGCCTAAGACCATCGGAAAACACATATTTCTGATGGTCTTAGGAACCCAGACACAGCTCCTCTATCCATCTCCAGGTGGTCCACCCACATGCAGATACGCCCACATACGGGTACCCAGCGTGATGACATCATCGCGCCAACCCCATCACATATACCCCATACAAATACGGGTGTATGTGACAGGGTTGGCACCATAATGTACTTATGCGGACCAGTCACACATGTATAGAGAGCAGCTACCAATACGTGAGTAACTGTATTAAAGGGTTGCGGCATTAGGAAGGTTGAGAACCACTGCTAGATGTATATCTTTCTGCCTAAATACAGCTAATTCATGTTCACTCATTTTATGTCCCTGAAAGTAACATAGGAAATAATTCTTTCCAAAAAAAAAACAAAACAAAAACTGTTCTGTAAAGATATTGACCACAGGAGGTGCTAGTAAATCTAAACTAATTTAGCATGTTTATTTTTCAAATGTAGGTCCCACTGGTTATTTTTAAGCGAGAAAAGGAAGTAGCTCGAAAATTGGAATTTGATGGGCTTTATATTACAGAACAGCCTTCAGAAGATGATATTAAAGGCCAGTGGGATAGACTTGTAATCAACACACAGTGAGTAAAAAATATATGAGACATTTCTGTGCGCAAAAATGTCAAGATGTGAAGTACTTGACTGGAGTTCCTGCAAATTTGTCAAAAGTTTGGCCAATGTGAATAATAGGTGTATATTCAGCCAAGAAAGGCAAAGGGCGAAGTGCCATCAGCCTCTTCATGGAGGCCATCAATTTTTGCCCCCTGTGTTCCGAATCCCTTACTCACAAAAGGCTTTGGGTTCATTCCCACAGCCCTGTGGGAACTTGCCTCCATCACTCAGTGCTCAGGGAAGGATGCCACTGGAGGTGAGTCACCAAAGTGAGGCGTCACCTCATCCAATAGCAGAGAGGGGGCAATCCTTAGTCATTAAGGAAGGAGGTGCAGCACGAAAGGCAGAGATACTGAATTTCATACTTTTAATGTATTCAAATTATAAACTTTAAGTTGGTACCATCAGGCAGCCTAACATAAAACTAGCTAAGCATTATGACATGTAAAATACAAGACAAGAAAACATATTCTTTTTCTATATATTGGTTATTTGGCCTTGTGAGAGCAAGACCCAGACTCCTAGCTGCTATTCCGTGTATACATCCATCAAAAAGTAAAATACGTGGCCATTAAAGGCGTTAGTGATACAATATTTTTGGAGTAGTTTGAACTACTCAAGAGTGAAATATTTTCTTTTTATTATGATTACATTTGCTTATTTTAAAGAAATTATTTCTTATAGGTTCTGGATATTCAAACAGGAATGATTGATTTATGGATAACACCATAAACATGTACTCTAAATGCCCTGTTTCTTTTAGCAATTCAGGCTGTTAATACTAATTGAATTAAGTGTGTCCCTTTCGGTGAGCTCTGTGTTAGTCAAGGTGCCAGCATCATGTTTGATTCTATGATCAAAGTTTCCTTGAGGGTAACTGATAGAATGGGATTTTTTTTTACTTAATAGAAAAAATAATGACAGATCTTTTAGATATTTTATTTTTAAAGACAATTGACAAAGAAATGTATATATTGACACATTATAAGTAAATAAAACAGTAGCAAGATTGCTTATTAATAAATATAAGGTCAGACAATTAATTTTGTGACCTCATCCTAGAAAAAGTGCTACATACTTCATTGCTGACTGTCACTATGGTCACCTTCAAAGTACTCCCCTTTGAGAAGTTAAATACCAACCCCAGCGCCTAGTCCACCCTTCAAAGCAGTTTTGGAGCTCTTTTTCTGGAATGGTCATCAGAGGTATCGTCATCCCCAAAACCTGACAATTAAGTTCAAGAACTAGCTACCATGCACTTAAGTAGGTAGCACTGTACAAACAACTCACTAAGGTGTCATAACCTTGGCAAGGTTGTTTGTACAGTGCTATCAACATAAGCAACAGTGGCAAGTTTGCAAACTTAATCATCAGATTTGGGGGATGACGATACCTCTGATGACCATTCCAGAAAAAGAGTTCCAGAATTGCTTTGAAAGGTGGACTAGGTGGTAACGTCAGTGCACAGCTTCCCAAGGGGAGTACTTTGAAGGTGACCGTAGGGATATTCATCAATGAGGTATGTAGCACTTTTTCTAGGATGAGTTCATGAAATTAATTGTCTGGACTCATGCTCATGTTCTCCATGAAAATACTAGCTCAGAGGCTTTTTATGAGCTACATGTATATATTTATATATTAGCACTTAAAACAATATTTAATATGCCCATGATGTAGAGAAATTATGGAATAAGATGGGAGACATATTCATCCCAATTTTCATGAATGGAACAATATACAGGATGTCCCCCCAAAATGTAAACACACTTTGATTATAAAGTTAGTGTTTATTAACATACAGTTTATTTTTAAAATTTAGAAGAATCTACAGAAATGAATAATTTTTTTGGCAAAGCCTGTTTTCAAACTAATGACCGTTCTGGTCCAGGAGCTGCTGGCAACACGAAGCAATGGAATCACAAACGTCAAGAATCACTTTGTTCGGTATTCATGTGCATTCTCGTTCAATGGCTGCCTTCAATTCATCATCAACTGTTGCTGGTTTTGTGCAGTGAACTTTATCTTCTATGTGTTCCCATTAAAAATGTCTAGTGGCGTGATGTCTGGTGAACACAGAGGATATTCCATGTTCACCAGACCTCACCCATTATTTCAAGTTGGTTAAACCTGAAAAGGAGAGAAAATTGTGTGAATTATCAGCTGTTAAGGTGTGTATACATTTTTGGGGACACCCTGTATGTTTATATATTATCTTAAGTATTTTGTATATTCTAAACAATACGTTATTCTTTATCATTTTTTAAAACAATACTCTTACTTCTGTGCTTTTTTATTTTTTAGGTCATTTCCCAACAACTACTGGGACAAATTTGTTAAAAGAAAGGTAATAATTCTTAGAAGGACTAACTTCTCTATTTTTTTTCTGAAGTACAGTTCACATATTAATTTGATGTGACTCCTTCAGAGAGTGAGATAGCAGGTGTGCTTTCTCTGCTTGTTTATGTCATTTCTTAGTGCAGTGGAATTGAATTCGCATTTGCAAACTTGCACATGAGAAACCCAAACTCTGCCCCTAGAGAATAAACAGGCATTGCTCCATCCACCCTTCCTCTGCCTCAGGTGAATAAGCGTTGCTCAGCCCACAGAGCAGCAAGGGCTCCTAAGGATTCTCTGCCATTGTTTGGGTAACCTCAAAAGGCTTAAGGCCATTTGCTGTTCAGACAGCTGATAAATCACGGGGGTGGGGGGGTGGGGTGGGGGGGGGCACACCCCACTTCACACTAAAGCAGTGAAGTTGTTGCATGGCAACAGAGAGCTGGATTTTATTTATTTTATATAAGCTTTAAAGCTCTTAGTTTCTGAAGTTTTATTCTTCTGATGCTTCAGAGGGTGGTAGAAAGGGAGTGGAGGATCATCTCTGCTTTTCTCACTGCACAGGATTTTAATGTAGATCACTTAGATCACTTTGTTTTCAAATGAAAGAATGTAGAAGGTACCAGTATCTTCAAGATGCAAAATACTGTATCATTATTTTCTAGCTCCTCCTCCTTCCTTGAGCCCCTTTAATGGCCAACCTGACTCCACCCAACTCTAAGGAGTTCTAGCTCCAGGGTGCACAGTCTGGCGTGAATGACCACGAATACTTGTTAAATAAAGTGTTTTTTACTTTGACACCACTAGTTTAGTGCTACCCAGAGGATGGTTGGTGATGGGTAGCCACAGACTTTTTGTTATGAATCTGAGGACAGATATAGAAGTTGCACCAATTTAAACCAAGTACATCAATAAGCACATTGACGTGTGTGTGTGTGTGTGTGTGTGTGTGTGTGTGTGTGTGTAAAGCAAGACTTTCTAGTTGAAAGAAGTAGTGTGTTTTGTTGATTTTTATTTTGGTATCAGCTTTTGTCTCCTTGTGATCTGACCTTTTTGAGTGCATCCAAATTAGGCAAAAGCTTTGAAAGGATAACTTTAAAATAATTTTAAATAGATTAGTTGAACATTTTATTCTCATTAGTTAACAGAATAAAGGAAAAGCTTCTACATTATTAAAGCATGAGTTTCTCTGAAGGAACCTATATATTTAGAGTCAAATAAATAAATAAATTATAATTCTAATGATGATGCACACAGAACCTACAGTCAGTAAGAAATTAACCGAGGACCAGAGTATGGGGACACGGTTCCAGATCCAGGTGTCACTGAAGAATTTCTAGAGTTAGGATAGTATGGGGACATTGAACAGTTGTATTTCAGACCAAGGAGGGGTGCTGTCACTGAATGGGCACATGGTGGTCTGTGCAGAAGGTCACTGCTGGGATCCGGCTCTGCCCAGATATGTCCCAAGCTTAGCTGCCTTGGGCATGTCACATTTTCTAAGACACATTTCTTGAACTGCAGAGTAGGATGCTAATAACACAAAACTTACATATTGTGACAGTTATGTGAGGGTAAGCATGTCAGAGTGCTCAGTGTATTTCTGGCATATAGTATGAATTTGGTGGAAGTTTCTTACATTCCATTCCTCTGACTTCTTTACCCTTTTACTTCATCCCATCTCTTCCTTTCACATGCCTCCTTCTGTTCAATTAGAGATGTTGTTCCTCAGACAGGCTTATTTAAAATGCTGTAAGTTGTCTTAAACCTGAAGCAGTGTGATCACAGGAGATGAACCATAAAACAAGATTTTTAAGTGAACTTGAAAATAAGAGAAATATATAGTAAGTATAAAAATCATCAGATGTTTATATGCCCAGACATAGATGAGGTTACTTAATGGTTGAGGCCAGTAAAATGCTTGTTTTTCCTGTGCCCTCCTCCCCCCACCCCAGGTGATGGATAAATATGGAGAGTTCTACGGCAGGGACAGAATCAGTGAGTTGCTTGGCATGGACAAGGCTGCTCTGGACTTCAGCGATGCCCGGGAGAAAAAGAAGCCAAAGAAAGACAGCTCCCTGTCAGCCGTGTGAGTGTCACCTGTGCTCCATCCTGTGGGTGTCTGTTGAAAGGGGAAAACATTAATAGAGCCTAAAGTTGCAGGTGCCTCGTTTCTGTTCCTTTATATCAGGGGAGCAGAGACAAGAGGAACAAGATGCACAGAACATCTGCTTTTACAGCTCTGGATCTTTTGAACTGTGGAGAGACCAAATTTTTTTCCATTGATTTCTAAAGGTGCCTTTTTCATTAATTACATAAAGCAGAAAAAAGTATGCTCTTCATTTTATTTGTGTTTTTTATCCTTAAATAGCACTTACATCATAGTAAAACATATACAAACATGCAATACCTGACTCTGTTTCTTGGTGCTTCTTGTTTGAAAAGGAGTTAATTTCCTTAAGTTTTGAAAGAGGGAATGATATAGCCCTCTTAATATAAATGCTCAACATTTATATTCTTTAATTATAATTACTGTATTTTATTTAGCTAGCAATGACTTTGTATGTCAGAAATGCTATGCTGCTGTATTGTTATTTATAAAGTTTACTTTAAAATTAAGAACTTAATATTCCATTGCACAGAATAATGTGTTATGACTTGAAGGATATAAATCAGTTAAATTGAATTCACCTAAGATTGAATTTCACACACACATGCACACACACACACACACACATATGCACATGCACACACATGTATTGTATGAGTGTACATGTATGAGTATATATCTGTTTTGCAAATTGAAGCAACTGTAATTCTGGAATAAATGTAAAATATACACTCTTTTAAATATGTAATTTCTTATTGTAACCATTTAAAGATTTTAGAAAAATGATCAGAGTTACCTTCCCTTAAAAACATATCAACCTCTCTTATCTGTGTATTTCTTGTTTCAGTCAATTAGGGATGCAATGATTATTTTTGAAAGTGTAGATACTTAAGGTTCTATAAGACAATATATTTTGTCTCAGGTAAATATTTTAGCTAGCATTAGAAAAAGTATTTTGACTGATAAATCTCATCAGTGATATAATTTTATGTATCTGAAAACTTAGTAGAGCTACTTGGGTCTTCAAAAATAATGTGCACCCTGAAAAGTAGTTATGTAAGCAAATATATGACAGAAACTGTGAATTTCGATCCAAAATATTTCTTGGATGCTTGAAGAAAGCAAACATGGTACTTAAAGACTCTGTCACTGTGTGTAAGATGAAGCAGATGACGGAACATCATCTGAAACAAGGACTGCAGTGTCAGTGGGCAGAGCTTGCTATTCACACATTCAGATCCCTGATAAGCAATGTGGAAGGAAATATTTTTACTGAATTATGCATTTTCTATGATCATATTCATGACTCTAGAAAATAAGTTTGAAAAAAATCCAAGGAAGGTTTAGACTACTATTTTTGTTACTATAAACAAATAATTTTAAATTAGTGGATTTTCCCACTGTTTAACATAGTAAATGTTTGCAAGTTTGACCCCTAGCACAATACCAAGAAATTAACATGGCATTTATTGGTTTTGTTTTTTGTTTTTTGTTTTTTGTTTTTTATGTGGGTAGTTCCCTGGCTGGGAATCGAACCAAGGCTGCAGAGTTGACAGCGCCAAAGCCTTAGCCACTACACCACCAGTGAACTCCCACATGGGATTTATTAATAACTTTAAATATGGATAATAAAGTTAAATGCATACAGATCTAGTAAATGATGTACATTACTAAGGAAAAATATTTGCATGTACTTAATACAGTATCCCTGAATTAAAGTGTTTAAAAAGATAGTTTTAAAAGATGATCTGGTTTCTATATGAATATAATCTTAATATGAACATTTGAATACAAGAAATGTTTATGTATCTATTTGTGCATGAATTTATTTATCAGCCATATATATGGGTTGGTATGTGCACAGGTAAATAGGTGGCCAGCTTGCCTCCTGGGGATAGAATGGCTGTCAGCAGCCAGACAGCCTGTGTGCTTCGTCATCTGTGCCTTCATGAAGTAAGTGGGGAAACTCATTTCTCAAAACCATTACCAAAATTCTCAGCTTCTGGCTTGGTTCCCCCTGAACCAAGTCCTATGGCCAGGGGATGCCCTGCCCTGAATGGCCGATACCACCATGCTCATCCTTGGGTGTGGTCAGCATCACTGTGGACTACAGAGAGGATATGCTGCTCAATGATGTTGATAGCAATTTGTCATCCTACTGTATGATGGGGATGGAAAATAGTCATAAGAATGATTTTTTTAATAAAGCAAGAAGCTACCATGGGAAATTCAGACATCCTGATTTAAACCCTTATTTTAGTTTGCTTTCTTGGAAAAATAATTGTGCTCTCCTGCACAATTGTGCTCTTCTGCCTGATTGTTTATTTTTTACCTTTTTTTTTTTTCAGTTAAAGAAAATGTATTTTATTTTGAAACCCATTGTAAATACCCATGGAAATTTTACAAATGTTCTTTAATAATAAAATTAATTATAGCACAAAGACAACTTAATTTTCTTACCATAAAAAAATGCTATGCTGGATAAATTAAACCTTAGCTGTTGGAGGAAAAGTCTCCTAAGTAGTCAGCTTTGATTAGCAACTGCTTATCCTAGCACTTATAATTTAAGATTAGCCTAATGGAAAGAAATGATTCCAGAAGTAATTAAAAAATAAATCAGTAAGTCTAGGGAAGGCCTTTTGAAAATAATACTAATATTGTATTTACTTTATTATATCATATTTTATCATACCAATTTCCTATCATATTGGAAAGGCTGGCAAAGTTATCATAATTCCTAACTCATAAATCAGTGGCAAGTTCTAAAAAATAAAAATTTAAACACAATGTTTTATTGTATGCATATTTTAATCTGCAGAGATCATGAGTATTTACATTAAGGCTTATTCATTCCACATGTATTCATTCAGACATTTGGTGTATGAGATGATGTGCTGGGTACTGGGGAGTTCATACTGGTGAGAGAGGCCTAAATACACACGTACACACATACCTGGAGCTACGAAGTAGCATGGAGATGATAGTGAAAGGAGGGGTCTACAAATGCTGTGGGGTCCAGGGGAACGGTAAATTCTTTCTTGGGTAGAGAAGGCGAGGTTTCTGAAAACAAAAGGAAACAAAAACCAAATAAAAAGGCCCTTTCACTGGAAAAATCAATATAGTTGTAAAATCACTGTGGACATTCATGCAAATTTTTATTTGTTGAAATAAAAATTATTCTATTGGAATCCAGTCACCAATGTATAATGCAAGTTAGTGAGGAAACTGGATGCATAGATGTTGGTTAATTTAGTACAGTTTCCTGGAATAATTGTCACATACAAAGCAAGCTGACCCTGTTTTTAACAAAGGAGAAGAGGAGTGAGAAAGAAAGAACTTTTCTTAAAAAATAGCAGACATAAGTGGTGATGTATTGTTTTGTTTGTTTTCCAAGATCCCTCTGAAAAAGCCTTACAAAACTCTGGCACACATCCTCTGGAGAGCTCTTGGCTCTTCCTGTTCTGCCTGGGCTGGAACAGGTCTCCCTGTACAGTGCCCGTTCAGTCCACAGGAAGTGACTGCAGCAGGCCCTGGCCAGACTGCAAGCCTTTGCTCCGTGTGCACCTGTACAAGTGCTTCTCCTTTGTCATTCCAGACTGAACTCCATCGACGTGAAGTATCAGATGTGGAAACTTGGAGTCGTTTTCACTGACAATGTAAGCTGCATCATTACGGTGAAGTATCAGCACTCTCACTGGCTGAGTCTTTCAGACGTCTGCAGATGGAGAGACAGTTACTTAAGGAAGTTATTCAAATGTCAGCTTATTTAACCAGACCAGACATAGTGGGGAAGGACCAACGGAAACGTATAATTAATCAGCCCATCTCTTATTCCATCTCTTTCAGTAGGGGAAAGAGTAAAATGAAAATATATGTACATGAGAAACTGAGATGCAAATTTATGTGTAGTTTCATTTAGGTTTCAGTTGGGCATTGGTGTACTTTAACATTTTATAGATGTTAAAAAGAAAGTTCTAAATACATTGAAAAAATTTAAAACATTCATTGTGATAAACTTTAGTTCCCCCCAAATTAAATACATTAAATTATTATGTTCTTTGTTAAAATCTGTTCTTCTTTTACCAAAGAGCCTAAGAGCTTATAAAACAAACATAGGGCCTAAGTATATATCCAGATATAATGAAAAAAATCACCTGTTACTAAAAGCCACTGGCTGTCAAGGGTAGACAGTCCCACTTGATTGTCCTGCCTTGTTCAATAGCTTCACATTTTTTTGATTCTTAGAATTTTCAGTTTGAGTAATGGTTACTGTTGGTTGCTTTATGCTCCCATTTGCTAGCTGTGTGAAGTTGCTGGAGAGAATCAGGAGTGTCCGCCAAATAGGTCCACGGCGATTTTCATAGTCGGATCTCAGGCTGCCCCGTCCTGGCCACAGCCCAGTTCCCACCCGCCTCACACCCTCTGAATAGGATCCTAACCCTCAGGCCTTCCAAGGCTCTGCTTCTGTGCTTCTTGCCACACAGCTCATTTAGTCTCAAAATCTCACTCTCATTTTAGCATTGACTTAGAGTGAGTGTGAATTCCCATTCTTCTAAAGACTGACACCCCCAACCTCTCCTGCCTCGACTCCCACCTCACCCAGCCATGGGCCTAGAACCCTCTTAAGAGCACAAAACCAAGTCTTGTAAGTATGTTCTAGAACTGTCACCTCTTAATAATGTCTCTTGCTGCTAATTTCTTCTCTCACAGTGGAAGCAATTCCCCTGAGTAGAAAGGAGGCCTGGTCATACAATTAGAATTATATATGTTCATAGTCTTAAGAAGATAAAGTAAAGGGAGTGATAATATTAAGATGAAATCAGAGTAGCTTTTGACAACAATCATGTGTTCGTGTTCTGATGTGCTTTTCTCCTGTTTCACCTTGACAGTCCTTCCTCTACCTTGCCTGGTATATGACTATGTCCATTCTTGGACACTATAACAACTTCTTTTTTGCTGCTCATCTTCTTGACATCGCTATGGGATTCAAGACGTTGAGAACCATCTTGTCATCAGTAACTCACAATGGCAAGCAGGTAAGAGCTTATCCTTTTTTCCTCCTCAAAACACTGAAACAGCAACAAATATACCAACAAAAATAAAACTAGATCTGCGATGACAATGTACAGTTTTAAAGACTTTTTTTAAAAGTTTTTAAAGACTGGAGGATCTGCACCTTTTATCTTATAAACCATAAGGATTAGTAGTTTGAGGGGTCCCTAGACTTGCATCAAGTTATGGTTGACTGACTCGCTGTGTGGCTTTGGATGAATTATTTAACATTTTTAAATCGCATGTCCCCATTTTGTAAAATGAATACAGTAAGAGTACCTACCTACAGTTTTTGTGAATATGAGCGTACATTCAGCACTCAGGAGAACACTTGTCATTTTGTCCTAATACCGTATTTGCTTCACGTGACACTGTGGGGACCCAAAGGTGTTACAGTGTCCTGATACACGTGTGTTAGTGTGTTAGTAAGAAACGTGAGATACTATATTCCTAATTTAATGTAATATTCCCAAACTGGATATCCATGGATCTTTTCTCCCCTTTTAAATTGGATAAAAGAACAATAATGTTTCATACTTGACAGGGTCATACTTACTTAGAGGAAAACTGGCTTAGTTCCAGATAATTTATGTTCTAATCTAATGGAACCCAAGTGCAACATTAAAATTTTTATTATTAATGAACTTACTTCAGAAGCATGCATTTATTGATTCATTCTCTATTTATCAAGTGTCTACCGGGAGGTAACACGTTATGTTAGTTCTTTGGATTAACAGAGTCCTTCTTTTCCAGAACCTTATAATACAGCATATTTTTCAATCAGTCACCCTTCAAAAGCCTTGAACTGTGTCCACAGTAAATTCTCATTATTATGATCTTTAGTTTTCTAAATTTCAGCACTGCTCTTATTTTTGTCATTTTAGTTTCTGAATCTGAGTGTGATGTGCGTGGCCCATCATGGGGCCAGTAACACAAAGTGTTTGATGCGGATTCATCAGTCAGTTAATAAATTGGTTTTGAGATCCTAATATATTTAAAGAACTGAGATTCTGAATCTATTGTGTATTTAACACACAAGTTCTGGTGCTACTTTTAATTAAATTCTAAGCTTGTGGTTATTCCTTTATTTTTGAAGTATCAGTTTTTTATTTGCAGAAATAGGTATATAGAGCTTAATAGTCCTTATGAGTAAACATGCAGAACTTTACAGTGGCTTCATACTTAATTTATAGGAGTGAAGTAAGCCCCCTGTTAAGATAACACGTTTTCTTAGGATAATTATGAAGGGGTTTGTAAAAGACCTAATATGTGCTGATACCATCAAGAACAAAAGAGTGTATTGTTATCCTGGGAAGTGACATAAAAAAAGAGTGAATTTGGAATTTTTATGACATAACCAGAAATATAATATATTCTCACCGGCTTGGTGAAGGTCACATCTTCAACATATACATATTCTATAAAGGTGTAGTTTGGTATTACAGAAAGATACATAGAGCTGAAAGAAGACCTTTTAAACTGTGACATTTAATTATACATTGAGAAAATTGGCCTTCAGAACACATGGACACAGTCAGTAATTTAGTGGTTACCTGAGGGTAAGTGGGCAGTGGGGTGGGGGAGAAGGGACAGGGATACAAATCCATGGTGATGGAGGAGAACTGACTCTGGGTGATGGACACATAATATAACACACAGAAGATGTAATGTAGAATTGTATACCTGGGACCTGTGTAGTCAGTGTCACCCCAAAAATTGGCCTTCATATAGTGTTGCTTATCAGATATTTAAGTATCTTTCACTTTATGTTAACAAAGCAAGACCTCTCATTTTTATTTTAAAATACTTATAGTACGCATTATTTTATATTAGTTTCAGGTGTACAGCATAGTGGGTAGACATTTATATAATTTAAGAAGTGATCCCGCTGACTAGTCTAGTACCCACCTGGCACTGTACATAGTTATTACTATTAAAATGAGATAGGAATGTCAATAATTCAAAGGGAGTAGACCTTATACAAAGACTGAACTTAATGTAGTATCTATTACCAAATAATTTGATAGAAAAAAATGAACATTTTAAGCTGCTTGTTAATATTATTAATATCAATTTGAATGAAATTAAATCATAGTTTATTTATATTCCAGCTATGGAATGTACTCATTAGCCAATTACGTAGCCAAGTTGTGCATAAAACAGTCTGACAACTTCATATGATAAAGACACTATAAAAACAAACTTCCCCACTGGGTAGTAAGAAAGGTACATGAGGAATGGATCTCATTAGCTTCGTGCCAGTAAATCCAGGTTCGTACTCAGAGAGAGCTCCCCTCCCACACAGATGTCACATATATCTTACATTTCTAATACATGATCAATGTCACATTGCTTTCTAGCTCGTATTAACCGTCGGCTTATTAGCTGTTGTCGTATACCTATACACTGTTGTGGCATTCAACTTTTTCCGAAAATTCTACAATAAAAGCGAAGATGGTGATACACCAGACATGAAGTGTGATGATATGCTCACGGTAAGTCCACGCACTTCTCTGCTGACTTTGCAGCCTGCTTCAGCAGCCTGGACGTGAGCAGAACTCCTGAGTAGCGAGAGCTGGCAGGACTCATGGAAACCCCAGCCTGCTGTGCATACATGGGTTCCAGGCAGCGGATAAACTTATTGCCCTGGGGAACATTGTGTAGTCTTAGGTATTTGTTCACCTTAATGATTTTAAGTGAAGTTAATGAAGTCCAAAATAGATCTCTTAATAGAACTCTTAGTTTGTGCTTTTCTATTGAGTATCTAGCTTAAATTACCTTCCTAGTCTAGGTTTTAAAAATCAGCAGATGCTGGTGAGGGGTTTTTCATTTTTTGCAATGTGTGACAGAGGTGCTGTGGGAGGGTGCCCAGTCTACATCACAGTTACAGGTGCTGAAACACAGATGGGTAGCAGAGAATGCAAAGACTCCCCCTGCTCCAGAGTAAGGATGAGGACTAGAGCCTGAGGCGTGGGCATTCCACCCAGAAGTGACAGCATCTCTCTCCTCCAGTGCTACATGTTCCACATGTACGTCGGGGTACGTGCCGGAGGGGGCATTGGCGATGAAATTGAAGACCCGGCAGGTGATGAATACGAGATCTATCGGATCATCTTTGACATTACCTTCTTCTTCTTTGTCATTGTCATCCTCTTGGCCATAATACAAGGTACGGATATACAATATGAGTCCCATTGTGTTTGCCAAACCTTGAAGGGAGAGTGAGAAGGTCAAGTGTTTTCTGGAGGAAGTGCCCAGTAAAGCTTTTCCTTTCAATCTTTCTTCATTTGAGATCTGTGGAGGGAAAAACAAGGAAGCAGGGGCCCTTTGGGGTCTAGGGAAAGATGGACACGGGTCTCTTTGGCCTCCTTTGAAATAACACAGTGGAGGAGCATGTTCCTGGCTTAGATTCCCAGCCCCATCGCAGATGAGCTTTACAACTTCCGGTGGGTGAGCTTTAACCAACTTGGGACAATCAAATGGAAATTAATTAAATCTCTGAGCCATAGGGTTGTTGAAAAGTATTTTTTTCTTTTAAATGTTGCACATTCAGTGAGCCCCGTGAGATGGCGGTGTTATTCACATTTGAAGAAAATGAGCAGTAATAAGTCTGAGTGACTTGGCCCAAGCACACAGCTGAGAACTGTGAGGGCCAGAACCAAACCCACGGGTTTGGCCCCAGAGCCCTCGCTTACAACCACAGTGTCCCAACGGTTAGTTCTTCCTTTCACCCCAGGTAACATGGAGTGTGGTGTTTTCCTCTCTCAGGAGAATCATTCATGTTATCTTTTTATGCTGATGCATTTCTCCTGGCTTGAATTAAATGTTGATAAAAGTGATACTATCTCTGAAGTTCTACACGTATAAAAATGGTAGTCTTTTCAGTAAAATACATGAATAGCCTGAAAGGATTCATAATCCATTTTCTATGTCTTTATGGAGTGTAACAGTAATGTGTTTTATAAGAGGGCAAAGTCATGAGATAGGTGGGAGGAACATGCAGCCCACCAGTCCCGGGAGAGAAAGAGCTGGTTGTGGCCACCATGGAAAGTTCATGAGGAATATGTGGAGAAATGAATATGTGGCAAATTCCTGTGCGTATGGTAATGTTGCATTTCCATATCGGTACGTGAAACTCTTCATGGAGTTTTCTGACCCTCACCGCCGTAAATCTCAGTTGCTCTTTCTGAGCATGAAAAGCACAGTAACCTGCCATCTCTGCCACCCTGACTGGAGGCTTTTCCTGCTCTGTAACCTCCACGTGAGCCCCACATGTAGGCACCACAATTGTGTGGATTTCTGCCCCCACGTCAGGAACGCCTCGCCCTGGTAGGAGTGTGGGGGTGCTCACCTTCCCATGTTCTGAGCGTTTCCTGGTGTGGCTGGACACGCTCCCTTCCTGGGCAGGGTCAGCCGGGGGTCATGCATCTGATTACAATCCTCTGGTGGATAAGATTAAACCGTGTCTCTGTTTAATACCAGGTTTAATTATTGATGCTTTCGGAGAACTAAGAGATCAACAGGAACAAGTCAAAGAGGACATGGAGGTCAGTCTCTCTGTCTCTGACTCAGCTGTTCTGATTGGTGACCACGTGCACGTTCCTCGTGTCTTTATCAGAGGGTCCCAGATGTGGGGAACCAGGGCAGGGACATGGATGTGGCTCCTGTGGCCTCCTTTCCATTCTGGCAGTGCCAGTAAGCAGCAGGAAAAGAGCTGTATCGTGCTCGTCTTCTTGCTGCTGGCACCTGCGTCACGTCAGCCTACCTAGTGACATGGCGTGGCAGCAGGGACATGAATGCATACGTGCTGGGCACGGCCTGTCCTACAGGAGTGAATGCAGCTGCCCCTAAGTGGGGACTTGCGTTCTCCTTTTGTTCTCCTTTCTGCTCACTGATGTTTTAATGTTTCCTTTGTCTCCTAGACCAAGTGCTTCATCTGTGGGATAGGCAATGATTACTTCGACACGGTGCCCCATGGCTTCGAGACACACACCTTGCAGGAACACAACCTGGCCAATTACCTGTGAGTGACACCATCCCTGCCCTTCCGCCCCTCCCAACGCTGCCTGCCCCACCCGGCCAGCTGGAGAACAGGAGCCAGAGCCCCATTTCCTCTGCGTGACTGAGCGCAGGTCTCAGGAACCTCTGAGAGGAAAACCCACAGCCCAGGGTTTGTGTTCCCTTAGGAGCAGCTGGACCAAGCAGGGGCAGCTGCAGCCCCTCCTGTGACTGACTCCTTCTGGGACGAGACCTGGGAGGTGGAGGGGATGAGCAGGACTCCTCTGGCTGAGCTGCTCAGGGAGCCGCAGCTGTGTTTCCTGTTTCCCTAGGAATCCTCCAGCTGCCTCCATTCTTCTCTGAGGAGCCACCAATCTCTTAGGGACTGTGGGCAACTCAGTTACAAATTGCTTCTTTTTCGTAAGACAGGGAAATCCGGCTATGACTTGGGATTAGCCGGAACTGCAGTTTAGTAAAATAGCGGGGTGCCGAAAAAACTTGCACACTTTAAGAGATGTTATCTGTGTATTACGTAAGTACTGATGATAACTACTGGGAGTGCCTCTTGTAACTGCAGAAGTGAAATGTGACTTGTAGTCATCTTTGGTTATCAATATATGTTGAGCATTACAATTTTAATAGGTTTTTCCTTTCTTAAAATGTGTCTATATTTTTTGGCATCCTCTGTGTTAATTTTAGTCAGTTTCTGACCTAGTTTTAATATAAAGAAAAGATGCATTGTAGCAAAAAAAAAAAAAAAGAAGAAGAAGAAGGTGGACCTTGGAATTCACAACTGTGTGACATTAGCTTATCAGTTAATATTTTAACCCTTGGTTTCCAAATGGGGTTGTCGATTCCTGCCTGGTGAGTGAACATGAGCACAGCTGCCAGTGGGACTTGGCATCAGCCTGGCACCCAGCAGCTTCCAGGAGGTGTAACTTACCTGTGCGCACATTTTAGCTCCTTTGACAAAGTATTTTAAAAGAAGGTTAAGCTTTTGGTCCCACAGCCTCTTATGCCCTGCAGGTTTGACCCATTTCTTTGCTCAGCCACCAGTGGGGACAGTTAGCCCACCATGGGACTAGGGTGTACGATCACGCCGATTTCCCCACACAGTCTGTCCTGACTACTCTCTCTGTCTCTGCAGGTTTTTTCTGATGTATCTCATAAACAAAGACGAAACGGAGCACACGGGACAGGTAGGTAAACATTGACCATCTCCTGAAAGAAATGACAGGAAGGGAATTCCCACATGTCTGAACACAATGTGTGTGTTGAGCATTAGGATCTGAAAGTCCTTTCAGCTATTAGTCATGGCATCTTAATATAAAATCTGTCATCGTGGATTAGTGTGCAAAGATTGCCTTTGTAGAGAAGCCAACATTCACATAAACTATAAACTTTTATTAGCAGAAAATGCTGAGTTGGGATTTTGATCATTCTAATGTCCTTGATTCCTTATGCAGCAGATGATTTCCGATAACTGCAACCCACAGTACTACAATCAGCTAAAAATAAATGCATCTTAAGTGTCTAAAGTTTTTCTTCGGCTATTTGAAATTCTCTCTCCTCAAAACTCACTTCCAATTGTTAATGGTTTAAATTTGAAGTATATAATTAATGATAATATTTTTAAAAGAACCCTCAAGAACATATACCACAAAATCTTATTATACGATATTATGGTCAGGATGAAGATTGATTAGTTGCATGTTTATTACTAGAAGTAAGTATGGTCTGGTATAGTTAGGAACTATCTAAATGAACTTGGGATTCTCCAATGACGTGTAGATGTATGTAACAACAAATGTGAGTTTCTTTTATTTTGTGGCAATATACAGATGTTAATACATTTCCTGTACTTTTACAGGAATCTTATGTCTGGAAGATGTATCAAGAAAGATGCTGGGAGTTTTTCCCAGCAGGGGACTGTTTCCGGAAACAGTATGAAGACCAGCTCAATTAACTCAGACTCAGATCCCCTCAGAGAACCCAAATATATTCTCATTCATTCTCTCCCTCCCTCCCCCCACCTCTCTCCCTCCCTCTTTCTCTCTCTCTCCACCTCTCTCTCTTGCAAACATCCTGCTGATGGTGTGAATTGCCAGTGGCCCATGCTTTCTGGGAGCCGGGAAGCTCTGTTTCTGAAGACCTGACTGTCTTCCCCCTACCTTGTGTATTTTCTTTGACAATAAAGACTGAAGAATAATCTGAACTCATACACAGACAACATAGGAACTCTGGAAAGAAAGCCATTCTGGACACTCAATCATAACAAAGACAGATGTCCTTCTGAGACGCTGGACTCTCCTGATTGAGGGGACATATACAGAGGCACGGCAGCCACACCCATGGGCCTCTTCATTTCTCCATCCCGGAAGGAACTCTGAGGGTCCCAGAGCACTGAAGCACTTCACAGATTGCCGTGGACACCAGTGACAAAGGGAAATAGTGCCTTACTATATGTGGGTTGAGCTATGCAGAAGATATGTGCATGAAAAAACATCTTTATTTTCTTTGTGTTGACTTTTTTTTTTAGGTTGATTTTCTGAGGTTTTTTTTTTTCCTTTCTTTTTCTTTGGTGGGGGAGGGTAGGAACAGCAGTTTGTGCACTTTTTAAAAAGACGGGTAGCCTGTCTCAGGCCGGGGTCTCTTCTCATCGCTGAATTCACATGCGCCCTCCCCATGCGCTCCTGCCCTCACTTCGGTGATGCTCTGACACAACCTTGCAACTTTATGAAATCTTTGTATGAAAACAAGACTGCAAAAAAATACACTTTCAAAAGAACTTATTGCATGTTTATTATGCAAATTTAAATGAACAGAAAACCTTCAGGAGCAAGTTGATCCACGTGAGAGAATGTTCATGATGATTGTATTCATAGTACAAAGTGCCATGGGCTCAGTGTTATCCACCAACAATCTGACACATCATGAACTTGATGTCATCGTGGGTTTTTCTCTTTCTTTCAGCCACCTCTGACCAGCTGTTCATTAAGGACTTCTTGTTAGGCCATTTTTTTAATATCAAAGCTGAAGCAATATTCATTCAGGGAGTTCATCAGTTGCATCAGTCACTCCATTTTGAGCCCTTTTAAATGTAATGCTCATCTTTACAAATAAAATGGGAGATTCAGAATGGAAGCAAGATCATTTTGCAAACATTGGAGCTCTTTTATTACAAGTCTGCTTGTTAATTTTAGAATTGTAAAACTGCTCTGATTGATTAAACTATTTAACTTTCTCACCCTCTTCTTTCTTCGTTTCACTTATAAGTGGGATGTATTATAAAACATTGAGCATTTAACACAAAAAGGGCCCAGGGCAACCCAACACTGTCTGAGCTGTCAACACCATCAGGCTTCCTTGTGCCTGAGCAACTTGCTGTGTTCACAATTATGGAATTTCAGAGTTATTGGGCATTTTGAACCATCTACCACACCCTATCATTTCGCTCTTTTGGGGTCATCCAGATTTCTTGAAAACTGTGAATGCCAGAAAAATTAGTATCTCTAAGTTGTTCTGTTTTTATACAGCTCTCATTTTAGAAAGCTCAGGGCAAATTTGTTTCCCTGTAGAAACAAGGATCTGTCTTCTGAGATAATATGAAAGGGAAGTGTACACAGTGAGTCATGCATTAAACACTCAAATGCTGACTGACATTTGTTGTGTGCTGAGGACAGTGCTAGGTGTCATCTGTCATTTTTTAGCTTATCAGCATGACTTCAGAGCTGTAGTACCTAGATTTGGCACTTGCCTTTCGGTATCATTGTTATTGGGAGAAAGGATGAGTTTGGCCTCCTCGGGAATTCCTGAGCCTACTCAGGAGGTGCTCTTACATTCTGAGGAGTCTGAATAAAATTAATCAGGTCAGCTCCGTAAAACATCAAAGAGCACATTGCCCTTTGCCAGGAAACTCTGCAGAGGAAGAGAGCCACGGAGAGGAATATGTAACTGTTCTTAGGACCTAAAATCTGATAGATTTCAGGTCTTCAATTTATAATGCCAAAGAGGGTTAGTCAGCAGGAAACAACAGTACAGGTGACAGGTGAGGGAAGAAATTCCGAATCATTCCCTGGATTTTGAAGACTCTTGTTGACTCTTCTGCCTGAGTGCTTCTGGCTTTTGAGCCCTGGGAGGTGACAGAGTGTTCAGGGAGACAGGGGCTAAGAGGCTGAATTGGGAAAAGGGAGCTCCCCTACCCTAGCAGACTAGGGGCATCAGTGTTGGAGGAAGAGTGAAGGGGCAGAGCTGGTCCCTCTAGAACCCACCCACTGCAGATCCTCAGCATTTGGCGACAGTCACGGGAGGACACCTCGCTGTTCTCTGTGTGAAGCCTTAAAGGAAGACGGCCTTCTCTTTATGGGTATTATTACACGTGATCTTAGCCTAAAGACCAAGAAGAGATTATGAATATTAATTCTCCCACAAAATCTCACATGAATCCTCAAGCACACTCTGGTTCTCCCCTTTTCCAGTGAAACTCAGGGCTGCCTCACTCAAACTCAAGAAATGTAATCCCTTTAGAATGTTGTATTGTACAAATAGACATTCACAACGGAATATGTCTCCCTGTTTCCTTCCAACACTTAACATGTTTTCGGCCATTCTATTTCATCTCTTTTTCTCCCCCACACCCACCCCAGGAACATCTCTTGATCCTACTCCATGCAACAAAGTTAGAAGCTCATGGCTGAAGTTGACATTCTCCAAATGAACTAAGTGGCACTACTTCTTGGACGAGGGTCATTATTTTTCACGTGCAGGAAGCGGTTTGTTCTGAGCCCTACAAAAATTCATTTA
>PVJL010004790.1:0-121692 GCA_004026885.1 Lyroderma lyra
CCGTGTCCGCAGCCGCGCCCCTCTCCCACTCGCAGCGTGCCGCTCTCCGGAAAGGGCTGCGAGGCGGGCTGAGCGGCAAAACGGCCTGATCCGAGGGGACCCAGGGAGCCTCTAAACAAAGGCGACGGGTTCGGGAACGATCAGCCCGGGAATTCAAAGCGACTGAGGACTACACAGGACTCCCGGACAGACGGCCGCAGGAACAGACGGGCCGTGGGAGCAGAGAGGTGGGAGTCCCCAGAAAGGCCCCAACGGACGTGACGGCAAGAAAAGCACGCGAAAGCGGTGGCGAGTGCCTTCGACGGGCCCACGCGGGCCGGGCTGCTGCTGTGTTCAGGTGGCCTTGCAAAGCACCTGCAGTGAGGGCCCGGACTCGCGTGTCCCTGTCGACGGGATGTGTCAGAGGAATGAGACGGCGGTGCCCACCGTGTCCCGCAGGCACGTACCCTTGAACGCTGGCGCGTGTTAAGGTGACCTTCCCACCCGCTGTCAGGACTGCACCGTAGGTGTGGCTACACCTTCTCAGAGCCCTTCTTCCAAGCCCTCCGGGGAGGGAAGTAGCCTTTGCAATCTCAGGAAGCAAGGCACTCAGCGCTTGCTCTCTGTACCCTGGGGATGGTTCACTCCCCCAGAATCTCTCAGCTTGCGGTGCACCTCTATTGGTCTTGACCTTCACAGCTTCACCCCCACACCTGCTCTGTGTTTGTAAAGGATGGTGTGGCTAAAGCAGCCTTGAACTTCTCTCATTAGCCACTTGCTGCGTTTGTGTGTGACCCGGGCCCGGGTGACCTGGATAGCTGGCGGTCTCTGCTGCGGGGTGTTACACACAACGTGTGCTTCAAGGGCAGCAGCCTTGTCTCCTCGCCTGGCCTTGGAATTCCGTGGGGAAGTTGTCCGTGTTCATCCTGTCACTTCAAGACTGTGCTGCTCGAAAATGGCCTAACGGCTTTATGAAGAGCTGGCTTGGTTTTCCTCACTCAGTGAGATCTGAAGGCATGCCAACTTTGAATTGTATGGCTCTAGAAGATTAGATCTGTGTATATGTATCTATCTATATATAATATTTTTATTACATATAATAGTTGTGCATACAAATTTTTTTCTTTGCACGCTGGCAGAAAGGTAACCAAGTTCTTTCCCAAGCTCACACTTGGCTTCACTTAAAGAATTATAGACCAACGTCGTCGGTTGACACCACAGAACTCGAATAATCACATTGGCCAGTCTCCGAAAAGAACAAATCTGAGAATCAAGCTTTTTAACTTTAACTATTGTCCTCTACTTTCCATGTGGTGTAATCATTAGCTATAGACAAGAAGGAAATAATCAGATTCACCCTCATAATCTGGCTTTGGGAAGATACTTAGAATAAATTTTTAGTGCTATACTCAACATGTGTATGTTTATGAACAGTTGTATCGTATTGGAGTGATTCTTTCATTATGCTTCCCCATGAATGTAGCTACCGACGTGTTGGTGAATGTTTAACGTCTGACCCTTGAGGTAGGGGGAGCTCTGATTTGCAGAATGTGCCAGTTTTGTGGTATAAATATTTCTACCATGCCCGACGTCAACCAGTTTGTACAAGTTCTGAAAATTTAGCAATCAAGTTGGAGAAGCCAAGCACGCTGCTAAACGTAGTTTGGTCTGCTTCCGTGAGGGGTTATAAAGCTACGGAGATGCATTATTTGGTAATGCTATTCTTAATAACTACAGGTTTGATTATCAAAAATAAATGTGAAGTATTGTGAAATCTTTAAAATGAGGTAACTGAAACTGAAAATAAAACCTAACTTGTATCCCAGTCATCATTATCTTATGTTTTGGGGCTCACTTTAGGTATTTTTTTCCTCCCCTTACAACGAACTTAAGTGCGTGCACGCTTGTGTGCCCGTGTTTATATCTATGCATACTTTTTGTTATTAAATGACAAGATATTTTTAATAAAACATTACAAGAAGGGTGGCCTTTAAGAAAGAACTGATCTTGCTAGTTCTAGTGAACATTGCTGGTTCACCAGATGGATTTGGACGTGCTTTCCTGCTCCTTAGAATTCTCCTGAGGTGTTTTAGGTGCCACAGCTTGGGAGTAGCAGGCGAGGACTCATTTCCCTTCTCGCGAGAATGATTTTAAAAGAGTGAAACCACATCAAACAACTTACAGTTCAATACTGATATTTAGAAACAATGTCATAACATTTTCATTGTAAACATCGTATATCACTATTTAAAATGGAAAATAAAGGAAAAGAAACTCTAATGCAACTCGCATTATTTGTGTATTTCCTTCCATTTTTTCCCTATCAATTAGGCCTTTATTGCTTTTTTGTCGTACACAATTTTAGGTTATGTTTTTTATGTAATCATTCATGTAAATAATCTGTGTCTTTAGATGACAGATGCTAAGGATGATAGCCTTAGGGGTGAAATCTGAGAGTGAGATCTGTGGAGATGTACAAATATCTTGTTCGCCTTGAGCAACTTTATGGGGCTGTGGAGGTTGGAAAAAATTCATGACAAGCAAATAAAATGCAGGGCAACTCCTTGTGCGGGTTGCAGCAAAATTAGGGGGCAAAGAAGGGTTTAAATCCCCAACAGACTAATTTATTTTTAAATAAAATACCATTTTCTATTCCCTTTTCCAAATTTAAATTAAACTAGACCTATAAAATTATTTCTATTAACTATGTTTTGGTACAGAAAAAATTGTGTATTTGGAGAACTACCCTTAGGTGGCTGACGTATGCTTCCATTTCAGATTGTAAAATTTTATAAGGGGCAGTAATACTACTGATGGTTATTTTTTATCCCTAAGAATTTGAAATCTTTGTTGACAGTGGAATTATAATCCTGTATGTGAATATGCTGTGTGTTCCTTGTGATAATCTACCCTTTGAAAAGCACATACATGCCCAGGCGCGCGCCCCACACACAGAGGAATGAAGGTTTACTAACGCTTGTGTTAGTGACGTAATAATAACCTTGTGGACTAAGTTTGATCGTTCTTTCAATTGGATCAAAATGAACTGTTCTTCTTCCCTAATATTTCTAAGAGAAAGTTAAGGCTACAAAATCCCCTAGAATTTTTTTTTTTGAATGTTAAATCAACGCCTCAACAATTCTGTGGTTAGTTTTCAAATGTTTTTTGAGACCCTCCCCACCCTGTTTTTTGCTGGTCAGTTGGTTATTTCATGAAGTTGCTGGTACGTTCAGCTGATCAAAACAACATAAAAATGAGATCAGTGTAACCATTTGGGTTCTTAGCAGGCATGCAAAATAAGTTGTGTTGTGCATTTCCAATTTTTCTCCCCTCCTGGGGTCCTGGCTGAAAATGATTATCAGTCATGGAGCATTTTCTGGTTGGGCTTGAATATTGAGATCTTTCAGTTGGCCCTTAAATGAAAACATATTTGCTGGCTATGCTGAACCACAAATGGTATTTCCAACCCTGGTCAACTGACCTGCTTGGGAGAGAAACTACAGTGTGGGTTAATTCAAACGTTTTGCCTCTAGCAGAAAATCCATTTTGAGAGCATGCACTGCTGATGTCTATTCAGAGCTGCAGCTGGGTATATTAAAGGACACAACATTATTATTTTTTTTTTAATTTATTTTTATTGTTAGACTTGGGGTGACACCCGTTAACAAGGATTACATAGGTTTCAGGCATACAGTTCTACAGTGCATTGTCAACTTGATGTATAATAAGTTCACCACCTAATGTGGCTTCTCTCTCCATCACCTTGTATTTAGCTTCCCCCTCTCTCCTCTCCCGCTTCCCCTTCTCCCCTTCCCTCCCCACTCGTCCCCAAAGAAACATTAAACTGTTGATTGTGTCCATGGGTTGTTTGTTTGTTTGTTCATTTTGGTTTTTTTTTCTTTGTTGCTTTCAGTTTTATATTCCGCATATGAGTGAAGTCATACAGTTTTTTGCTTTTTCTGTCTGGCTTGTTTCGCTAAGCGCAACATTATTAATGACCCAAACTGAGGGGGCTTTATTCAGCACAGCATACATGGATGACCCTCACTTACAGAGGACCCTCAGCCGACCTCACCCCTGGCTCTGGCAAATGTTAAGGGAACACCAGGGTGCAGGGATGTCCCCATTTATCAACTGATTATATTGAGATTTGAGGCAAATTACTGAAGTGGAAGAATAGCGACTCTTCATGGTGAGTGAGGTCAGCGACTGAATTTTGTTTTTAACCAGAAAAATTCAGCTTCATACTGTACCAGATTCCATATTAATTGGTAATATACTAATGGTCACTCCTGTAATACCCTTAGGCTAATGGTGGCTAGCATAATATCATACCTAACAGATATTTTTAACTACTTTTACTTTTGTTAATACAAATGTAAGTTCAAGACCAATAGCTGTCTGTGATGTAGGAACTTCATGGCCCTTACTTAATGTCCTCACTGCGGGGAAAGGGGCAAGTTTCTGCATTCTCCCCAGAGGCCAGCATGCTCGGGGCACTTAGCGTTACACTGCGACACTAGACAGGAGGCATCGTATTGCCAGGCTCCTACTCATTGCCTTTTGCGTTGGTGCTCTCCTCGTCATAAAGCTTCATACACTCTCCTAGAGCAACTAACCCAGACAATTGCATTATCTACAGTCATTAGTTTCTCCCTGACTCACTGCTTATAATTGATATCACTACATTCTGTTAAATGTAATTTGAAAAAAAAAAATAAATAAAAGAAAGCAGTGGTTGAAAATTGCCAGTTAAGTGAACCAGCCAGAATCCACAGTGATCTGTAATGAGAAGAGATGATTATATGCATCGTGATAATGATTGCAATGCTTTCCCATCAAATTATCCTTTTAATTTCTTTTTAAAAAAATAATCGACTCTCCTGTATTTTTAGAATCGAGTGCTTGTTTTTACACCCGTGGAGTCAGACCGGTGTGACGTTCCTTGTGATGGACCCTGACAATGAACGGAGACCGAGGGAGCACAGGGACTGTGTTTCTGCAGGGCCCGGCCCTCCCTGGGGACCAGTCACAGTCTCCGTGGCCCCCGGGGGTCTCCCTGATCGTTATGACAGGTGCGGTGCGGGCCCACAGCAGAAATTTCTGCAGTGGATCCACCCAGCGCCCCACCTGCCAGTGCAATATTCATAGCAGAGCAGGAAGCCAGCTCGATAGACTGTGCCCTTCCGTAAAGTAAACTTGTTTGCTCGTCCCTCTTCGGTGTCGCCGTCAGCAGGGCGGCGGGCTGGGCCCCACCGCAGCGCTGTCCGCGCGGCCGGAGTGCGGCCTTCGTGGCTCGCCCACGCGCGTCTGCAGACACTCACTCCGGTTCTCTGCTTCCGACCTCGCGTCCATCCCACACTCGGGCAGCTGTGGTAAGGGCCAAAGCGTTCCCCTCCTTCCGGTTTAATTTTTCTCAATCTCTCCGTGACGGCAGCATTGGGATGGCTGGGCTGTCTTGGCTTCTTAACCTGCCAGCTCAAGTCGGAATAGACCTGCTGCTCAGATGAGTGAATAATTGCGTTTGAAAACTTGTCCTGAAGGCCACAGACATCGTCCGTTTCTCCGGATTCTTACAGTGACTGGGTGTGTGACTTCGGGCGAAGTCCTTTGGGTTTCAGTTCATTTAGGTTCAGTAACATACATGCGAGAAGGTGGTGACGAGAATCGCTTGAAATAACGTGGGCGAAAGGACTTTGCGAAGACTGGCCTTTAGCGGCGTGGGGGGCTCCTTTGTTTCACGTGTTTATATACTCATCTGAGGTGTGTGGAGAGAATTCCTGATCATTGAGCCATAATTCTGTCAGGGTGACAGACAGTTGTTCTAACGGTGATACACTGAACACACACTGTGACACACACGATGCATTACACAATTGTCCACTTGAAACCTACATAATTTTACTAACCAGGGTCACCCCAACAAGTTTATTCACAAGTTCTGGGGATGAGTATAGGGACGTCTTTGGGGGCCATTCTTTTGTATACCACCACGATAATTTTAAAATACGTCTTTATAAAAGACCAAAATACCACATCTAAAGGGGAAATTTAAATGACCGCCCCTGGGATAGTATGTCAAAAACGATAGTCAAGATGTAAAAACCTTTTTTTCTCTTTCTGTGCGATCACTGTCGTCATCAGTTGAGGCAAAGGCAATTTTCCTTAAATCAATCTCAATGAGTTCAACTAGGAGAGAAGAGATGTAATCATGGCTTATTTCAGGCCTTGTAAATCCTAAAGAGCATGATTTATCACTCCTTTTAACAAGGGGAGAGGCAAGGGCGTTGGTCCGGGGGTCTGATTTCCAGGTGCAAGGACGATGGACCTGCCTGGGCTTCTGTGGGAGCTCGGTTTGTCCCCACTAATGGGGACAAACCATCCCGCTCGTGTGGTGGGGCTGGGTCCCCTGACTGCCCCCGAAGGGTGCACGTGCCAGAGGTAATTATGTAAACAAGGAAACACCTCCACTCTCCCAAAAAGAGTCCAGAAGGTATTTTTAAGGTGATTCAGCTACATCGTGTAATTCCTGTTTCAGGTAATCCCGAACTTTTCTTGGCCGTCACCACCCCCAAACCGACGGGCTGCAGAGCATGATTCGTGAGTTTTACATTTTCCTTTGTCTCGGAGGAATGTAGTCCAAAGTTTTAAGTGGCTCTCCTATTTGAAAACAGCAAGTGATTATTCTGTTGTCACTGTTTAGTGTGGAAATAGTATTGCAAAGGGATGCATGAAAAGAAATGATTTTGAGAAACAAAAATCTGGGCATGTGATCCTACTTTTGTAAAGTCAATGCCCTAAGAAGGGCCCCCTCCTTCTGAAAGACTCTAAACGTCCTGGTTAGACCTTCATCAGACTTTTGGAGCAGGCGAAGGGAAAAGAGAAGTTTAGGTCCTTGAGCGACTCTTTCAAGAGAGGTTTTTGCAGACAGCCGGGACAGTGTAAGTGCAGAGGAAACAACGGGGGGGTGGGGGGGGGCGTGTGTGAGGTCCGCCTTGCTGGAGTCAGTGAGCGTCAGAGCGGGGCGGGGAGAAGTCCCCTCTTGGTTATACACAGTGACACCCCATGCTGGGTCTGTTTTCCATCGATGTGTAATGTTCCTGACCCATGCCACGCAGCTAATGGCTATTTCTGAAAAATTAAAAAAAAAAAAAAAAAGGGAGGGGTATAAAATTAGGGCATGGCATCACTGGTCCTTAGTGCACTCTCAGCTTTATTTTCCAAGCAGAGGTTCATAAATGTAAGTGCACTGAGCTGAAGCCTCAGAATGAGTGTGTTGAATTTGTCTAAAATGATTAAATTACCAAAAAATTTTTAACTTGTACTGATCATATGTTTCTGATTTCTAAATCTCTGTAAGAGAGAGGTAGTATTAAAGTCTAGAAGAAAAAGGACAAATTTTAAAAATAAATGTAATACGACTTTGTTTTATTAAGTAATATTACTGGATATTTTTCAAAGAATGGAGTGAATTTGAATTGATAAATATCAATGAGATACATCTGGTTGGCAGCCTGCATTTGGGTACACAGGTGTTTGTCATGGCCGGATTTGCAGCAGGTGAGACGGTAACGCCACAGAAGCTGGGCTCTGTGGGGTCGCTCAGAAAAACACCAGGGGGCTCTGGCCCTTAAAATACCAGTGACACGTGTCTAAGTTCCACGGGGGACTTTGCTTCTATTTCCCGAGGCATCGTTGGCTGCAGGGGTCTCCCCTAGCAATTCGGTTTGTTTCGGGATCGCTTGAAATCTCATACATGCGTTACTTTTTCTACTCTGTCACATGCCAAGAAAGAACGATCTCCATCCCTGTCCTGAAGTCTCTCTCTCTCTCACATGTTCTGGAGCCACGGGAAGGGTTTTAAGCCTCAGAGTGGGAAACTTGTAATCCAATAGAAGACGTTTCTGGATTAAAAAAACAAGGGCGTGTTAGCCGTTTTTGCCAACTTAGTCTCTAGTCTCATTCGTTCTTATCAGAGCATCCCCAAGCCTTCTAGCCCTGCCCCCTCTAGCTCAGTGTTGGACTCAGCTTCTATATCCAAAGCTTTGGGGAAACGCTTTGTTAAACAGTAGCCCTTCACCTCTGAATTCACCTTTTCTCTTTCCCACTCATCTCTGCAAAGAGAAAGGAGTGCATGGAGGTTCGTTTTCCCATTGTTATGAATTACGATTTCCCTCCACAAAAAGACAGAATCACGATGATTACGGATTAAAATAACATTTTTTATCTCTGTTAAGTAGTAGTAGTTGAACTGATGGTACCGCCGTCAGTGCTAGATTGTAACCAGTGAAGATGAGAAAAAAATCCTGGGCAATTCCAACGGCTCAGCGTTGGCGATGACCCATGCCTGCCCTTTCTGTGTTCCTTAAAGAACCAGAGTGCAGCTGAGGTGAAGGTGGTATTGCTCAGAGCCCCTGGGAACCTGAGGAAAGAATCTTATGTTCACGTCTCATGGAGACTCCAATTAGACCGTTTGGCGGGGAAGTTGGTTGCTCACGTTCCCCCTGACAGCTGTAGGAAAGGAACCATCACGGGGTCTCGCTGTCACTAGCACATCGCCCTGGGGTCCGTGGTTCCCAGGGCGCCAGCAGCGAGGTGGGGCCTTTCTCTGGATGCATCTAAAAATCTGCCGTTGACAGTTGGTAGCATCGGTGAGTTCCACTAGCTTCTCCCCAGAAAGGGGTTAATGTGGTCTACGTAGATACACAGTAAATCAAATACTAGATTTTTGTTCAAAACGCCAGTGTATTTACATGTTAAATGATACTCCGTAGGCTAACGTGACCTTCACAGGGAAAACAATTCCAACCCACGTAGTGGCTTACTAACATGAGAGGCTTTTCGCGAGGGTCCATCTGGGGCCTGGAATGGGTCTTGTCGACATGACTCCAGGATACGCAGTCATTTTATTCACTTCAAGCAGCCCGTTCGAAAAGAGGACTACAAGATTCTTTAATTATTTGAATATTTCTTTTTCGATGCACCATTTTAGTATCACCGGAATTTAACCTGAACTTTAACCCATAGACAAACCGATGCAAACAGAATAGCATGGTGGTCACAATGCCAGAACTCGGGGGCCCGACGGGCTGGTTCCAATCCTTCTTCCGTCATCCATGCGCTGTGTGACGTGGGGAAAGGGACTTCACCTGCTATCTCGCCTTTTCATCGGTAAACAGGGTTCTCCTTCAGATGGTGAAAAAATGGGATCATAGATAAAGTGCCTGGCAAACAGAAGCCTTACAGCATTTTTTATACCCTGTTTATACATAATAATATGTTATCTACACAACAAAAACATGCAGACTTATGGGAAACATGCTGATCTTAAACCACTGAGCTTTCAAAGTGCTCATTCTCTTTTAGAAATGAGAAAGTCAGTGTTAATTTTAATTAGGTTCTAAGTTGAGTAAATTTTTACCTTTTGGTTACATTCCTAACTCTAACGGCCTGTAAAATAGCTATTCATTTTAGCAAGCGTTGTAGTGTAATAAACGTCGAATATAGAAAATCCGTCTGCTACTTACCTGCAGCTGAATAAACTCACGAGGCCGTGAGTGGAGCCCCGTCTCTGGGGCCGCTTTCCTGATGTTTATAGTGTGTAATGAAGTGTTGCTCATAGGCTGAGTTTTTATGGGGAAAAATATTAATTTAAGCAACGAGAGAATGAAAATATTTAATGGCAATGAGGAACGAGGAAATTGGATTTGCAATTTCATGGAAACTATTATTGTTTTTCTCTTTACTTTTGAAGTCTTATTGCATTAACAGGAAAAACAATAGCTATATTTAAGGGATATTTGATAAATTCTTATGAGAGCCTTGAACTGCTGAGATAAAAATGACTGCAAAGGTGCCAGGACGATTATTTCTCTGGGAAAATGAGCCTGATGACAACCATCACAAATTTTCGAACTGACTAGTACTTTTTTTGTTGAAATTGGAATGAAGCACGGTGTGTAACAGAAGTCAGTTAACGGAAGTGCCGAGGAGAGCGATAAACCTGTGACACGTCGTTGCTGCTGACCCACCCTGCAGGACGGAGGCCGGGCCCGCACGCTTCCTTCGGTGCTGGTTACCCCATCTTTTTTGAGGACAGGAACTTCTATTTCTATTCCTACTGGATTCTTGCTACCCATCGCTATATTTCTCTGACACTCCCTCACCACGTTCTTATGTCATAAGGTTCTTTTTTCCTACCTACCGTATTCTGTTTTTCTACTTGAAAAGCTGCTTGCAACATTCTAGAAAGCGTCGGAAGTACGCGTCTGCGTTTGTCTGTCTCGAGCTGCCAAAGCACCTCTCTGCTCTTTCCCACCAGCTTTCTTACTGGGCCTTCTACCCCTCTTGCCTCGATTGTGACTTCTCCGTTGCCCCTCACACCTGTGTGATTGATTGCCCGCCATCGCTGTCCTGTCACTGCTCCCACAAGTCACCAGACGTCAGCCCATCCATGTCAAATTAGATGGCCTCTTGTCATCAGGAATCTACCAATTCTCTCTGCTTATAGAAAGACAACAGAACCAACATTAGCATGACCCAAGCAGACAGAACCAGTCCTGCAGACAGCTTGACTTCAGTCCAGTGGGACCCATGCCAGACTTTGGACTTCCAGAACTGCTAGACTTGTGTTGTTTAAGCTTCTGGGTTCTAGTCATTTGTTACAGCAGCAGCAGGAGACTGATACAGAGACCTGCATGTTGAGGATATAAAATGGGACAGAATTACGGACAGAACACTCAAACTCCTGAGCAGAGACCATCATGCCACTCCCCGGGACTGGGTAATTAAGTAACTTCCTCAACTTTAATCTTCGCAGACCCACTTTTCCCTGACTGAGTTATTAACTTGATTTTTACTATTTATAACAAATTGTCAGCTGATTTGTGTCCACTCAATCTTGAAAACACAGCTCAGACACAGGACAGCTGGTCTGCTGACATATCTCAGGGTGCTGGTCACTACACAGAAATACAGTTTTATTTAGCTCTTCCTCAAAATTTCTCAACTCAGGTGTCAGTTCGCGAGGGCTATTTTTTACTGGTAGCATGATGATAATGTTTAGAGTTTATGCTGCAATAAAAACAGCACACACTGCAATAAAAACATTATTATTTCTTTTTATTCTACAACATCAATATATGAGATGTTAACGTTATGCCCATTTTGCAGGTAAAACTTAAGCAAACTGGCCCCTGTGACAGTGATGGCAGGAATGTATGACCCTAAGGTCTAAGTTGTCCCTCTGTGAAAGCTCTAGAAACATACATTATGCAGCATCAAGCCTCTTCTCTTGAGATTTAAAATAATTGGGTCAACTACACTGCTGGTTTTGCATACACACGCGTGTGCATAGAAAATCACTCACGCTTAATTTTTGCCTTGACCTAGCCTAGGAATAACTGTCCTTTTTGAAGTTTGTGCTGTAAACATTGAATTAAAAGGGACGATATGGAACAAAATGGTACTGTGTGACCTAGATTCTATCAAAGGAAGCTACCTTCAAGAATTTAAAATTTGACAGCTAAATTTTGCTTGTAGGCCTTATCATGGCATATGAGAATTTATCTACAGGGTAAATATTTTAAAATTAGCTCATAATTTGTTTGGCTTTTATTGTTGAGCTCAAGTCAAAATATATCCAGACCAGAGTTGTATATACTTGATATATCAGGACAGCCGTTAAACCGCTGGCGAACTCCCCAATTTAAGTTGGACCGATTTGAAGTTAGGTAAAAGAATGTGCTTCTTGGTGGGTCAAACTGGGCTGAGTAGTTTAGTTTTCATTGACAATTTAAAGGCGATGGGATTAAAGAGAGCAAAGAATTAATTTCTGACTTGCCCTTGATGTTGCTTTATAGTGAAGGGGACACATCCGTCTGACACGGGTAGAAATGGAAAATGGACCTATCATGACCCATTTGAAGTATTAAAATGAAAATGCTTTATTTGTTTCTAAAGCTAGTCAGAACAATTAGATTTGAGAACAATCAGCATTTGTTTTTTTTTTTTTTCCCAATATGACTTACTCTCCCATTTTCTCAAAACTTGGCACCTAAAACTGCACGCTGTAACTGAGGGGAGTACATATGTGTCCCCAGTGACGGCCAGACGTCCCCCACAAGGAAGCCGCGCGTCCCCTTTGGTCTCTGGGTAGGTTTCTCTTACCCCTTCCACAGCGGCCCTCCCTGTCCTCTGCCCAGGTTAATGATTTCTGCTTTTTCAAATACTGGTACGAACCGATCAGTTCTTATAGCAATCCTTTTATCCAATTGTATTTATATTTATTAAGCACGTTCTTGGTGCGGGTGACAGAGGGGACTTGCGCAGATTCTGCCTTTGAGAAGATGAGTTTGTTAGGAGGAACAGACGCGAGCAGGGTGGGGCGAGCGCGAGGACAGGCCCCCCCAGGTGGGGCTCTGCGGGTGCCCGGAGGAGGCACGCTTTGCATCACTGACTCCACGCACGTGACGAGAGTCGTGAACACGTCCTGCTCCTCGGCGTGTCTGAAGGTGCCGGGGAAGGCGCCCTTCCAAGTGCCTCCTGCGCGTTACTTCACTTACCGCTCACGCGGCCCTGGGCTTAGACACTACTTTCCCTCTCCCTTGTATAATCAGGTTCCGTGTTAGCCAAACGGGACAAGTGTGACACAAGCAGAAGACAGTGCAGGCCCGGCCCCCGCGAAGGCTGTCGTCCGAACCCAGCACGGGGCTGGCTCGGGGCCACGCTCCTCGGTCCGATGCCCGGTGAGGGCACGGCTTGGAGAGCGGGCTTGCTCCGCCTCTCCCCGGGCGCCTTGCCCCCACGATGCTCTGCTGCTGCTGTTCACAGTGAACTTCCGGACGACACCCCACGCGCGTGTTGGGCGGTAGTGTCCCTCCCCAGTGCCCATTTGTGCAGAAGGGCTCCCCATCTGGATGTTGTCAGGTAGGTGTGATTACTAATGAGACCTGAGCGAGAAGGATGACAAAGGAAATTTAAGCAGAGATCAAAACTCAGCACATGAGAACGATGTGGAGAAAAGTTGTTGCAGTCAGAAATTTTAGGACGTAAAAAATGATTCCCATTATGAGCCAGATTTCCATTTCCTCCAGCTCGAGTTTGGTTTTTAACACAGTCACACAGGCCCACATTATGGTTAGAAAAGGGGGATTCTTGTTTTATATGAATCTGGAAGATTAGGAACATTTACAAAACCCCAATGTTGTGAGGTGTGTGCGTCAGGATTTTGCGGCAGGCAGTCTTGGGAGACACCCCGCGCCCCCGAGTTTGTACCTCGGTGTGTACACATCTTCCAGATGAAGCAGCTCCATCCCAAATCTGAAAATGTTCTTAGCGTTGGGAGCTTATAATTAGTGGGTGTAATCCTTGGAGGGGGCTGGGTTCTCCTCGGAGAGACACTGGCCGTGGCCGAGGCATCTGCTGCGAGGGGGATTCTGGGGCCGGCCTTCAGGTGGCAGCGGGGTACCCGCCAGGGAATGACGGGTGGCCTCTAGGAGCTGGGGGTGGCTGGGACGAGTGCCTGATGGAATCCCAGCGCGGGGGACACCTGGCGTGGGGGTCCCCGAGTGGCAAGGCCACCCGCGTTGCTTCTGGACGTCTGACACAGAACCAGGGACAGTAAACGGCTATTGTGTTAAGCTGCCGAGTTTGTGGTCGTTGGTCACACAGCAGTAGCAAACGAATCCTTATTTAAAAAAGAAACAGAAAAATTTCAGCCTGTGCTCATTTTGATGATGATGTCAAAGTTTATTGCGCACTATAGAGACTCCTGTTGGCTATTTTCTCTCCAAGACTAGCTCTTAGTTTCAAGTCCTGGCATCACCACTGATGACTTAGGAAGTGCATTATTCACAGCACGTGAGATACTCGCTGATCCTTTGTATTTCCAGGCCTAAGAGCCCCAACCACGTCAGGGTGCTTTCCTACAGCAGTGCATCCATGGCCGTGATTATCTTAGCTCGTCTTTAAAATGACTTTTCCTGAAGAGCAGTGATTGGATTTGAATAGGAATGCGTCGGGTGGACAGAGCCGGATTTCGGACAAAGGCGGGCGGTCTTTGTGAAGTAAAAAGGAGAAAAGGAATGGAGGCTTAGGAGGTTATGTGTACAATAAGGGGTGCCACCTGCTTTGCATATGTGCATGCCTGTAGGACCACTGAGCTTTGGGCAGGTCATGGCCTGTGTGGGGGCCTCCTGCCTCAGATTGTAGGGCGCCTATTTCCGCTCCGAAGGCCAGGGGTACCCGCAAACCCCAACAGCCTGTACTGAAACCACGAGTAGACGCCTTCTTACTCCCTGTCTCAGAATAAGAAAGAACCAAAACCAACCAACCAAACAAAAGAAACAAACCCACAAATCACAGCAGGAGGTCTAATCCGTGCAAGAAGCTCCCATCTGTTCCCCGTAGACAACTGTGCAGGAGCCATGGGGCGCCCTGGGCTCTGGGGGTGCTGCTGCTGTTTCCACCACGTGACGGCGCCTGCAGGAGCTTCCTGGTTACGGGGTGCCACTGTGGGCGAGTCCCGGGGCAGAAGGCAGGCTGCTTCCGTGTGCAGGCCCCAGGCCTTAGGGAGTGGGGCAGCAGTCGAGCCCAGGGCTGTTTGTGGCCTGACTCAGTGCACTAGGTTTGACGCCCGTGCGTGCTAGGCCTTCGGGAAAGTTCAGTGAGGAATCAGCTCCCGCGACCTCCCCCCACCCCCATGGTCACATGACTTTCCTGAGGACTCACGGACGCGGCACATCGTTATACTCATGGCTATTGTTATTATTATTATCGCTGCGATGATTATTGTTTTACAGTGAGAGAATGCAAAGCAGAATCGGCGAAGGAAAAGGGTGCAGGCGGGCAAAGTGGAGAAAATGAGGCACAGGGTTCCATAGTCCTCCCCGGGGGGGTCACCCCGGATGTGCCCACGGGCCCCGGGAGTGAGTCGTGGCGGCACGTGGGACATGCTGTCTGCCAAGGACGCTCATAGCCGCTCACGCCCCAGCGTTTTCACTGCTTAGCCCTGTGGACAGCTTTTCCTGGCATTGCCCAGGCCTGCAGGAGGGCAGGCGTTCAGCATGAACCATGTTGTTGGTGCCATCAGGTTAGGCCCAGTTGGGGTGGCGAGAATGCTCCCCAAATCTACGTTCCCACATGCCAGTTGAGGGTCCACCTCGCCAACAGTTCTTTCTGAGGGTAACGTCTCAGGTGTGCTGGGTGAGCTCTTTTCTGGAGGAGAGATTTGGAGCCAGAGGCCGACCCGTGTCTCATGGTCACTACCCTTAGGACTGGGGCCTGTCGCTCCGTAAGTGTTCGGACGTTCTTGTGCTTGAGCGACTTGCAGCAAGTCCAAGAATGAGTAGGTCCATTTCACAGGAAACTGCTGGGGATGGGAGACGGACATAGGGGTGTCCGTGTCCCCCGGAGCTCGGAATAGGCCCGCTCAGCCATTTTTTGTAGAGTGCCTACTGTGCGTTAGGCATGTTCCTGGGACAAAATTATGGCCTGAGCTGGAGAAAAAGAATCTCTGTCCTCTGGTCCTCTCCTTGTAGCGAGGGGGAGACCGACAAATGCAAATACCTAAGTAAGGGATGACACCAAGGATGGAGATAGGTCTGAGAGGGAGGGTGCGGACTGCAGAGCGGCCGGGGCTAAATCCTGCAATAGTGTTTCGGGAAGAGCGGGTCCAGAAGGACACGGCAGGGACAGGCTGGACCAGTGTAAGAGAGGGAGCCCGGTGGGTGGAGAACTAACCGCACGTGCAGGGCAGCGACCCTGAGGCCCAAGGGAGAACCCAGGGGCTACGGGGCCGTGCGGGCAGGTGACGGAAGGACCAGCGGGGACAGGGCCTTGGGCTTCTGCCTCGAGTACAAGGGGAGGTAGGTCGTTAGGAGGCTGTGAGGAGGCCGGCTTCGTTTAAGGGGCCCTGGCAGCTGTGTCGAGGATGTATTTTGAGCCCATGGTGGTGGAAAGCTGGGATGTGGTGACGTGCCTCCAGGTGATCCTTCGGACGCAGTGACTTGTCATCAGGCTTTGGGCATATTTTGGAGGTAAAGTAAAGGCTTGTGCTGACGGACTGACGGCGAGGTGCAAGAAGGCGCCGAGAAGGACCCCACGGTCTGGGGGGTGCACAGCCCGAACAATGGCGTTACGCGTCCGTCCTCAGGGGCCGGCGTGCCGTGCGGCGGGTTTGGGGTGCACACTCGGAAGCTCCGTTGTGAGGTGTACGAGATGCTCTGTTGGATACGTACGTGTGGGGGTACCAAGTGAGCGTCCGGGAATAAAATTCTGGGAGTCGGGGGCAGATGTCTGGGCAGAAGCTGCCGTCGGGGGAATCGTGAGCCAGCAGGTGGCATTTAGGGCCGGGCCCTCCGCTGGGATCACCATGTGAGAGTGTCGGAGACGCGGAAAAGGACCACGGATCCAGCCTCGGCTGTTCCGTGCCCAAACGCCCGAGACACCAGCAGTGGAGACTGCGAGAGAGCCGCGTGTGATGGAGGGGACAGCGGAGCGAAGGTGGTGCCTCGGGACACACGCGAAGGAAATGCTTGCAGGAGGAAGGAGCGCTCAGCTTCCCCGGTCACGCAGGGTGAAGACAGGCACCACTGGGCGTTCTCGGAGCGGAGGGAACGGTAAACGCCCTCAAGTGTCCTGTAGTCGCCAGGAGCACGCCCCAGCGGTAAATCCCCAGGCACAAGAACCCCGTCGTTCTGGTGGCTGCGGGATGGCAGCGTTCATGTGGAGCAGGGCCTCCTGCATGGCGTCACTGGACGCGATGTCTTGCTTTACGTCCTCACTGCCAGCTGCCTCCGTGTCGCAGGTTTCTGATTCCTAAGAGAAGAACTTGAATTTTCACTTAGCTCTCTACCAGGATAGAGGTCTTAAAATGTACGTCACCACCAGCCTATAGAGTGACTTCCTCTGGTCAGGCGGCCGTCCCCACGTGGTCAGTTGGCGGGAGGAGAACTGGCATCACACGATAGGGGACAGGCAGACGGTGTGCATGAGGCTGGCACTCTGACGCCTGCTGAGAGGCGTAAGGACAAGTCAGGGGCACTTTAAGTTTCATCACGCTGTTGCTAATGTAGTGAGTGTGAGCTGAGCTGTTGGGCTTGCCGTTGTGGCCCTGGGATCAGAGGCTTGGTCTTCATTTGTTGAGGAGCCCCGTTGGGCCCTGGCTGTGTAACCCTAAATGATCCTGGTTACCACGTTTTGGCATCGCAGAGAATTTCCCCGATGTCGTCGTAGCCGCTCATTGAAGGCGAGGTCTTCATCTAGATTGATGGGAAGTACGGCCTGTCTACAACTATTTAATACAGGACAAGAATAAATTCCTCCCTACGAACATGCACGTAGAGTTTTAGAATTGTGGTTTGTTTTTTTTTGTTTTGTTTTGTTTTTTTTTTTTGTTTTGTTTTTGTTTTTTTTAGTTTTGCTTGTGTGGTATCAAATTGCTCAAATGACTCTTTAGTCAAGTTTTGGTAGCACTTCTCTTCTAAATGTAAAGACTCTCTTGAAAGAAGAAAGGAAATAGATACATACGACTTCACAGAACGTAAGACCACACGCCTGACCGTCAGCTGGACATGAAACCCCTGGGCTGTGGGCCGAGATCACTTCCATGTAACGGTCTGATTCCGTTAGTGACTGGAACAGACGCCAAGGCTTTCTATCTAATGTTAAATCATAATAAAAGGTTCATGTTTTAAGAAGCTATTTAGAGAGAGTTTTGTTTCTATTAGTTAGGTTGGTAAGTGCTAGCTTTTTCTAGACCACAGCTTGTGCCTTCCTAAGTGGATTTGAACTTCTTATATTGTGAGCCTTCCTCTAAATTGTAACCTTGAATTATCACTGGAACATTGATTGCTTGGGCTATAATTGACCTGTACATTTAAACGAGAAATTTCTAAGGAGAAGCTGACGGAGAAGCACGTGAAGCTACAATTAAATGCACACGCAGCAAGGGTGGAAGTAGCGGTGGGGCTGCCTCCTGGTTCCAGACAATGCGGTTTGTTTTGCTTTCTCAAGTTCCCGGAGAGGAAAGGCCTTCGTCCTGGATACTGTCTGACGCTGATTTTGTCTCATGCAGAGAGGTTTCTTTAGTTTTACGGAGAAGACCCCCTTATCCTAACCATCACCTTCAAAGCTTTGGTTAGCACAGTTCTTTGCCGTCTAAACAAAGGGATGGTCAATGAGAACAGGTAGGCAATCTGCAGGAACTACCCAAATTGTCAAGTGAATGTGACGGCTCCATTTAGGGACGGATGACACAGTTTTGCACACTTCAGGAGACTGAATCCTAGACTCAAGGAGGACGTCTCCTGGCTGAATATTTATAGAGGGTACGGGCGAGGACCCTCATGCAATTAGAGAACACAAGAACTTGGGTGCACAAAGGTTCTTCCCAGAGCACCTACTTACACACCTTCCTCATTTCGTGGGGTGACTGTGTCCCAGAAAGGGTCTGTGATTTCTTAATCTTCTCTATTAAGTGGCAGAGAAAGACCTGAAACCTGTCTCCTACGGAGAAAGGCTGCCATTGAGGCTGCAAAGAAGAGCTTTAGTTCACAGTTTTAGAAGTTATGTTTTCTACCATAGGAAGTAATCGTGTGCTCCTCCATCAATGTATAGAGACATAGACTAATAAAGAGAAATACCTGCATTCATGTCAATAATAGAGAAAAGAGTAAATTCAAGATATTTACGAGAGTGAAGATTTATGGATAATATGGAATTAGTGTTAAGTATAGTAATGGTGTCGTGGAAAAAGAGGTCTTACAGAGACACAGACGGAAACATTCCCAAGTAAAAGGAAAAATAAGTATAAATGGATTGATAATGTGCTTAAGAGAAAATTTTGCAGCAGAGAAACGTGATGCTTGACCGTGGACTTGGCGGTGGGCAGGGCCTCAGCAGAAACCCACCTTGGCGAGCTCAGCACGGGCCACGAGCTGGCTCCCAGCTTTCTGTGTTCAAAAACCTCGTTTTATTTATAAGAATCGGAGGGAATTGATTGAAACTATCCAGTTTATTACCTGTCCCTTAATCCGCAGGGAGGAAACTTCATCTCCAAGCGTAGAAATAATTATATCTGCGACTCACAGATTACCTCTGTGACATCCAAGTACCTGGGAGACTGAACCCCGGGGATCAGAGCGCTTCCTAGTGAACAGGGCGCTGGCGCCAAAGAAGCCGAATAGCTTGCAGGGGTTTCATTCATAAGGGGAACTACCCAGGGGCTTGCTTTTGCTTCACTCTTTATCATTTCTTTGTTTTTAAAAAAATGGATTCCTTTTGTCAAGGTGTTTCTCCCTTAAGAGGCCCTTGAATACTGGAAAGAATGATAACTTCTTGTGGTTGGTCATCAGGAACGTCACGATGACCTGATACTAAACGTGAATGAATTTCATGCAAAAATGTCAAGGTTACTTCCAGCTGGTCTACCTAAATGTAACCGTTGGTCACGTAAACAGGACTGAGTGGACACCTTAGTGTCATCATCAACACCTTATCAGCACCTTCTCAAAGCTGGCTTCCTCACCATCACCTCTCCAGTGCCTGCCGTGTAAGAGAGCAGGGCGCAGCGAACTATGGCCAGATACCCGCTTTGTGGGGCAGCTGTGGTTTTTGTACTTTGAAATGGTTGAAAAAAAAAATCAAAAGAAGAATATTTTATGACGTCAAAATTATAGGAAGTTTAAATTTCTGTGTTTATAAAGTTTTATGGGAATAGTAACTTACGGCAGAGTTGAGTAGGTACAACCCAGACCACGTGGTTTACAAAGCCTAACTATTTACTCTCTGGCCCTTTACAGAAAAAGTTTGCTGCAGGAGGCAATTAATCCTTACGTAATAAAGTAAAGCATCTTTTGGAGTAGGCTACTCTTGCAAATGGCTAAGTCATTTAGATATTGTTCACAATTTCTATTTATTTATCTATCTATTGATCTGTCTATCTATCTAATCTATCTATCTATCATCTGGTTCCCTGAGCAGGGATCGAACCCAGGCCGTGGCAGTGAGAGCGCTGAAGCCTGGCCACTGCACCACCAGGGCACCCCCTCCTCCCCAATTTCTAATTTTAGATGTTGGACATTTTTATTAACTGTATCGAGAGAGTCTTACTTACTTTGTTCATTCATTCATTCATTCAATAATCAATCCACACTACATGCTTACTACCTGCAGTTATGGCTGTTGTCCGAACTAGAGAAATTAGGATGGTGAAATTCGGGCTTAAATTGTAGCAGTCAGCGTCGTAAAGGAAAACGTGCCCTTTGCAAATTGTTCTGAGTGGGACCGTGAAAGGCAGCATGAGGCAGGATGGCCGGGAGGTTTGACTGCCTTTGCTTAAGGGGTAGGTGGTTGGCTCTCTGTGGTCCCCAAAGTCGTAGCGTGCTAGATCTGTGTGGACCTGATGTGCACACCGTGCCTGCACCCCTGTTCTCCATCCACTGGATTCATGGCGGGATGACGTGAAAGTTGGAAACAGCAGGGATGTCCGGGCTCCTGGTGGGCAGCGTTTTGTGAGTCAGCGAGGGTCTTAGACAGAACCGCACCAGCACGAGCATCCGTTTTGTGTCCCCGGACAGACCTGGAGCCGTTTCGCATCGCACTTGGTTTAATGTAGTCAAAGAAGCTTTTAGTTTTAATTACATTCTCTGCACTTTTATCTTAGAAGACCAAATGCAAAGTAAATTGTCTTCAGTGAAAAAATTCCCATCTTACATTTATTTCCAATCCTCTGGACTCCCCGCCCCCTCATCGAAACTTCTTAGATCTGGGACTCTTTGCAAACACTTAGGTTTTCTGAAGCCAAGCCTGGCAGGCCGACTCCGTGACCGGGCCAGCCTCAAGGCCACACAGTGTGTCGTCCTCAAAGCTGCCGGACTGTTTTTGTTATTTCTTTCCTTTGACCCAATGATGTCATATGTTTCTTTTGCTTAAAACTTTTCAAGAGTTCCCCGATATTCTTGCAATAAAATCTAAGTTCTCCGCCTTGGCCCTCGGCCTGTCCACATCACAGCACTCGCTCCTGACTCCCACGTCGCCCTGGTCTTCCGTGAACGTCGCAAAGTCGTCACGGCGTGGGGTGATGCTCCCCGAAGAGCTCCGCCCTGGCGCTGCACACGGCCGCCGCTTCCGTTACTTAGGTCAGAACTTGCGTGCCGCCTCTTTGTCAGACGCCTGTCGTTGACGCCACCTGAAGTAGGAGGATGGCGGGTCCCCTCTCCCTATTGCCAGAGAAAACTTATCTGGACAAGTTAAACAGGCCAGGAATGTGTATTCAAGACTGTTGCAGTGCAGAAGGCAGATGGAACGCAATTCCACAGGCACAGAAAGCAGGAGACCGTGTCAGTGCTGAGGCGAGCTCGAGCTCGGGGACAACGCCTGGAGGACGTCGCGGGGGACGCCGTCAGGCAGGCCAGCGGTGTGTGCTGGCTGTGGGAGCGAGCTCCTGCCCTCCCAGTGAGAGGACAAGATAGGGTCCCCCCCTCCTGCTTTCTTTCTCGATGGCTAACATTTCAAAGAGATGGCCCGGGTCCTTGATAAAGACGTTCCTGGATTATAAAACTGGCCAGAGCCTGGAGGAAGATTTACACCTCAAAGGGGCAGAGAAGGGATTCGCAGTTGCCAAGTTTTCTAGAGGAAATTCTCTAAGGAGATCAGGGGCTGCAGTGGGGGAGAGACTGCCGGAAGCTTGGCTAAGCTGAGGGGACCGTCCGGGCGATCGACGTCACCCCTGTGCGATCGAGGTCACCCCTGTGCGATCGAGGTCACCCCTGTGCTCGCTCACGGCCATCCGGTTGTTTCCTTGATGGTGTTTATGAAAGTAGATAAACAGCTAAAAAGTGGGCTGTGCAGGCAGTTCGTTGACGGAACTCCTTTCCGTCTGCTGCACCGGAGAGGCGTGGGAGCACTTGGTCACCACCTAGACCCCGGGACGGTGCCCGGACGCACTCGGTGCTGGGGAATGCTGGCTGAGTGGGTGGGCGCGTGGGGACGCGGGGTGGGCGGCGTGGCGGGGACGCCCTGAGGCGTTGCTGATGGCCCGCCGGCTCAGTACCTGGACTGCTCCCTCTGTGACCGCCTGTGTGTGCGCCGCGTCTGCGGACGCCGGAGCGGGGCGCGGGCCGCTCACGTGGAGCCGCCTGGGTGGCCGTCTCACGGCCTGCCACGCGAGGAGCAGCACAGCGGCGCCTTGGATTGGGTCCCACCTTGCCTCTCGGCTGCTCCGTCGTCGTAAACATGTCTGTCCCAAGGACCAGAGACTATTAACACAAGCAAATACATTGAAGAACGTTTGACTTTATCAGGATATGTTTTTAATGTCAGAAGTAAGATCCCTAGAAAACTCAGGATGATTTCAGATTCGTGCCGCCACCCCGCTATCGGTGTGACTGTCCCAATTAGCTGAAGCCCAACCTCCCAGCGGTGATAGATGCGTTTCAGGCAAAGGCATCAGGAAAAAGCAAAACCCTCTGTTTACTGGAAAATTGGTTTTCATGAAAAACAAGGATGACTCATGAGGCACGCTTCCCCCAAAGTCTGTTTTGTGCTCAGAGAGCCAAGAAAACACAGAGCACCTCCAGTTCCTGAAAAATTCATTTTATTGGAAACACCGGTTCTGGGTGACTGGCTCTTGAGAGCTGAGAAAATCGGAAAACGATGACACCCTTTTCTTGAGGTTAATTGTACTCTCGACTGCCTTGAGGGCACCCTGATTTCCTGGTAGTGAGGTAGAGCTGTTCAAAAATTCAGATCACTTACAATGAAGCTTTTATCAGTAAGTGTAATGCCAGTAAATAATAAATTCTTTTAAATTAAAGACCTCACGCATCAATTTTTCCCCCTGAAACACATAGTATGTTTGATTGGCAAGCGGAGCACAAACTGTAAGATCTCAAAAATTTTAGTTAAAAATAAATGAGTCACGTAATTGTTTAAGAATATACCCTGTGACTTACTCCTAAGAGAAAATGTACAGAAGTTTCTGAGGTATGTTAATCGTGTTTTGACTTGTAATGATCCCCCCCGTACGTATACATATCGGTATAGATCCACACATACACCAATGCCCTGGTTGTTCTAGACTATTTATTCTCTTTTCTTTACTTATAAATACTAGCTAGTTGATCTCACCATCTCCCTAAGTTTGGGGAACCATCTAGACTTATATTTTCATTTGCTTTCTTATCAGAATAAAAGAAACACCTTTAGCGAAACAGCTCAAAATGTGAAGGACAGGGTGCGAAAGCTACTTGTTCTGCAGGGTGTCCTTAGGATGTGCAGTGAGGAAGTTAAGCTGAAAGGATGGAACATCTAGGAAGAGAAGGAGCTGACACTCTGTGGAAATCCGGGTAGGCAACTGGTGTAGGAAAGGTAGAGCAGGGTGGGGTGCAGCAGGTAGGGTGTCGGGGCGGCCTATCTGTGGGCACTGGCAGTGAGGTCAGGATTCTGTGCTTATTTAACAAACGTGCATGGACCCCTCTGAAAGGTATTGCATTCTCCTCCTGTGTGCTCTGAGGAATGCTTGTAGATCCGGTTCTGTCTTAGGTTGGACACCCCAACTGTCCCACTCAGCTCAGATGTCCTCTCTGCTCCTGATTAGCATAGGCAGCTGTTTACTTGACATCTGCTCTAGGATATCTCGGACACTTGTCACCTCATTGCAAAGAACTCCTGACTCCTTCCCACTCTACCCTCCTCAGCATGTGCCCATCTGTCCATCCCACCACCATGACAACCTTCCCTGTCTCCATGTTCTAAACGATATCTTAAGCCAGGGTGTCATCCTGGGTTCCTTTCTCTCCGTATCAATGCCAACGTTGACATCTCCAGTACCTTCTGCAAAGTCACTGGCCAGACCCACCTTGGGTCTGCCCTCTTCTCTGTGGCCTTCACCTTGGGCCAAGCTATTCACATCTCTCATTTGGGATCATTTCAATCAGCTCCTCAAACCTCCCCACCACCAACTCATTCCCCACACACAGAAAACGCTTTTCTCAAAGTCCCAATTGGGCAATGCCACGTGCCTGCTTATCATGAACACTGCAGTGGTCTTCTGTTGTTCTAGAATAACACCCAGAGAGCGACGGGCCGCCCCACCTCATCCTGGGCTGTGCTCCCTGGGCTCGCTGCGTCCGCGCCGTCCCCCCTTTCTGGATCAACATGAAGACATCGGTGTGTCCCCATTCAGGGCCTCTGCGTGCACCTGCGTCTGCTGAGAGGCCTCCCCACCGGCCCTGCATGTGTGCTGTTCGCGTAGCTACGTGAGTACACGAGGGCTGTCTGGGAGTACACGAGGGCTGTCTGGGAGTACACGAGGGCTGTCTGGGAGTACACGAGGGCTGTCTGGGAGTACACGAGAGCTGTCTGGGAGTACACGAGGGCTGTCTGGGAGTACACGAGGGCTGTCTGGGAAAAGGCAGCCGTAGACGCCCCTGCGGTTCGCATTACGTGGCTGGTGTCTTTGGCTAAGACTCAGAGTCCTGGGGAGGCAGGCCACTGCGGGCTCTAGCTCTCTCCTCTAATTCTTCCCAAACCTTCTTTGTCTTTAGACTCTTTCCTAGTGAGTGGGCAGCTGTTTTTGTTTGCTTTTAAAAAAAAAAACTTAATGTATCCTCTTGGAAAACTTGGTGTTTGGTTATCTTTTCTGTCTCAAAAAGAACGTTCTTCCAAGTGGTTTTCAGGTCCAGTAGTTGGGGACTTAGGTTTTTTCTTCTTCTGAGACCATCAGGCATAAAAACTCAACCTCTGCTCAGCCCGTTTGCCTTCTATGCGTTGCGTCGCCCTTACCCTGAGGCCTTCGTGGGCATCACTCCTGAGAATGTTGACTTCCTCCTACCTGTGTATTGCCATGTGTTGGTGGGCCCAAACCTGGCTGCGCAAGATAGAATAATGCAGTTTCTATAACGACTACACCCTAAATTTAGAGTTTTCATGTGATGGACGTTTATTTCTCCCAAACGCAGCAGCTCCATGTGATTGTTTCCTGTGGGCAGGAGGTTTCCTTCAGGTGACAATTCAGGGACCTAGGCTCCTTCCAGCTTGTGGTTTTGACATCCGTGAGGGCTCTTGAGTCAAAAAGACGAAGAGACCGCGGAGAATTAGCATTTGCTCTTCAAACACTCCAGTGTGAAAGGGACAAACATCCACTGGTTAGAACGAAACATGTGCTTCTTGGATGCAAGGGGGCCCGGGCAGTGTGGTTGCTGGGCGAGTCAGTAGCTACAGCGCCACATCTCTCACGTGGCCTGGGACCGTGGCGTTTTGTGGGACACCAGTTGTCTGTTCCACATTGACCACTAGTCTAATAGAAATGGTCACTTCCTTTAATCTCTGCATAACAAACCTATTCATATTAATCTTTTCGTTAGTACCAACAATCAATTTTATTACAAGTTCATCAATAACTTTATGTCATTTTTTTTAAAAAAAGGATTGATGAGTACTTTGCTTTTATTACCTTGTAATAGCGAGGCAAGGAATGGCGAGCAGATGGGTTGGCTCTGCTGCGGGCATAAATAGAGACGAAGAGCTCACTGTTAATGAATAATGTATCGGGGACATCAGACCCATTTCGCTCACCTCCGCTGGGGAAAAGAGACCAGCTGGGTAAGACCTCGCAGTGCTGGGACATTCTCTTCCATAAGAATGTCCCTGATGTGCTTCTTTGTGTTGCCTTCAAGCTTCCTGAGCCTTTACCCTAAGCATAAAAATCTCTGCCCGTAAAAATATTAGAACTTCCTGTGATCTTCCAGAAAGTTATTGAATTCCTGTAACGTATCACATGTTCATTTTGATGAAATGTATATTACCATTGAGTTATTTTTCTGAACTATATTTTTATTGCATCAAGACATAATGAGATTATAAGTAAAAAATCTCATTATTTTATATGAGAATTTAAGTATAAAATGTAAGACAAGGTATAAACCACAGCCTGACATTTACAACATCATTATTTTCAGATGTGTTGTCGACAAAGGGAAAGAATAGTGGTTCACCAATGACAGCACTGTATTTTAATCTGGACTCCTTACCTCGTGTTATTAAAAGAAAACAGAAAATAGGAAAGCTGCGGAGCCTCTTCCTAGCCTCAGAGCAGGGGTGTGTCTCCTGCAAGCGCCGTCAGTAGGACAGAATAGCCAGGTGTCAGTACATTCTTTCTGAGTTGCTAGGCATTTTGCTAAATTTCTGAATAGCTTAGCCCCAAATTCTCTGGATCCACACGTATTACCAAATCATTTTGAAAACTGCAAACCGTAATGCAGAAAGCGAGCAGCCACTTCAATTTTTTGGTCCAAACAGACAAGCAAAGAGACAGACTCATCTTAACTTGACGTTTACCCAGCGATAGGAGTATCTTCCCGGAAGTACTACAGCTTTACAGCCCCAGCGCGTGCCTAGACGGGCGGGTCGGATGCCCTTCCTCACGGCATCTGACGTTCTACTGACAGTGTCACAGAAGAGCGGACTCTTGGATTGGTCATCCATCCGGTTCGGGGTGGGGCACAGGCACAGACACGTAGCCCGAGCGTATGCTCCTCTGTGGCCTGAGCACACTTAGAGGTTCCTGTACCTCCTGGCCGCTATCACCAGTGAGCTCCAACGAGCTGGGCGGCGTTGTCCGGGGGGCCGTTTGGGTGTGTGAGTCGCACAAAAGAGAACTGTTGTGGCGGCCAGCAGACGTGCCCTCGCTCACCGGGAGGCTTGCCTGGGCTGAAGGGACGGGCGGAGGCTACAGCGGCCCGCCGCGCAGGGGGTGGCCAGCAGCCGCGAGGCCCCAAGGCGGGTGGGTGGGCCTGGGGAGACCGAGGCGATCCCTTGGCCGCCGGTGCTGGGACGGCGGAGGGCGCCTTGAGGTCGGAGGCTGTTAGTGGGAGCTGCTTTACATAACGTGATGCGACACAGACGCTTCGTGTGTCTGCAAAGCCAGACGGAAGAGGATGTAAGCATTCTAGGGGGAGCGCACTGCAGGAGACACGCTCATACGTGTCCCCGCGGAGCGGCTGCATTAGGGAGCCGTGCAGGGAGACGGGGGCGTAAACAGGCCACCGAGACCTCCGGTGTCAGCAGGGCTTGGCAGTGTGACGTGCTTCTGCCTGTGTCCCCTCCAGCAGAGCCTCCTTCCCGTCCCCGTGTGTCATGCTGAGGAGGCTGGGGTGTGCCTGGGGGTGTCTGCATGACCGTTGTTGTGTACTGTCTGTGCACCGATAGATGCCGGTGCGGGTCCCACAGGAGCGGTCGGAGCCGGTTCCCCGAGACCCCTGAGGGCAATGTGGGACACATGGTGTCACCTGACACGTATTTTCTTTGTAAAGGGCAAGGAGATGGTCATTGGATATGAGGCTATTAATAAGTGAGATCGGCTACGACGTATCATTCATGTCTGGTTACCTTGCTTGTTTAGAAAAAGCCACACGGACTTGTGAAAACTGGAATTTACCCAGGACCTAGGGACGTAGCTATCTAAGGTGAGTCGCTTACAGGGGAGATCGCGGGTGCTGGGAGGGCACGGAGCCAGGGAAGCGCCCCGCCCCGAACAAAGGGAGCACGCAGCCGGCCACCTCGCCGTGTACGACGCGCACCCACGTTTTCGGCCCGAACTTCCAGGGAAGAAAATCTTTTGTTTTAATTATTTAATTCAATTATTTATTTGTTTATATTTAGGTACTTGTGTTTTGTATTCTAAAGGAACGCCAGCATTTAATTTTTTTAAACATATTACATGTAGTACAAGGGATTTTATGTAACAAATCACTGCAAAGCACGAGGTACGAGACATGTTACGTACCGGTGACAAACTTGGGATCGTTAGGCATCACCGAAGGCCGAGAGCGCTTGGTCACTGTCGGCATCAGGAGTATGGTCTTCTTCAGTTTCTGCAGGACCGGAGTCTTCTGAAGAGTCCCTTTCCTCATCCCGGTAAATGTCATCATCTTCCATGCCATCCGTGGCGCTGCTGATGCCGCGTGTCTCTAGACGATGGCCCCAAGCACTTTCTTCTGGAACGCCTTCCGCGAGCTCCGGATCCAGTCACAAACAGAGCCCGCCTGTAGCTGTTAAATCATCCCCGGCTGACTGCACCCGCGACGTCTACCCTCCCTTCGTGAGGGCCTTAAAGGGCTTGTTTACTGACACTTCAAGGGGTTGCAAACCGATTATCGCATTCCAGGGTGTTGTTTTGCATACAGATGTCGTTACTGTGATTTCTAGAGTTACACTTTTAACTCATAAGCATAAATAAAAGAATTAAAAACATCAGTATAGATACGAGATGAGTACCACCCGTGTACAATGCACATCCTTATTTTTCCCTCATAAATTTGGGCAAAAGAATGTACATTTATACACGGCAAAATATGGTGGTTCTATAATGGATTGGATGTTTACTGATCTTAGCAAAGTTAAGGATAAAAATTGAGCATTTATACACACCAATCTGGAGGAAGAGGCCTTTAAATGACCTTTCTGATTGTGAATGTAATTGAACCCATGCCATTTATTTCAGTCTAATGACAGCAGGTTTGCTGGGTGGTGTTACCATTCTTTGAAAGCTGCTTCGTTCTGTCCAGTAGCTCCGTGCTTGCTTTCTTTATCTTTGGAGAGCATCCCCAGCCGTAAGTGGTGCTTGCTCGTGAACTGGAACGCCCCAGAGTCCCATCTGAAGGCCTCACTGCAGGCTGGCACGGGAGAGGGTACGTTACGCTCATGCGGATGCTTCAGGAAACGGGCTGCATGCAGCCAAGTTATGATAATGGCTGTGCTCATTGATTTGTCAAGTGCCAAGGAACACACTTGACAAAACAAAAACGAAGGAAGAACAAGACTCTCTGCCTGTTTCACAGCTCGTGTTGCTGTGGAACAAGAAAGCTTCCACGAGACCCCAGGGCAGACATGTGCCGTTGTTTAATCAGCTGAGTGTGATGGGAAGTGGGTGTCACATTTCTTGGCATCTGATGCTTTTCCCAATTGTAATCATTTATCGTCTTTATCCCTTACCGTAAAATATAGTGGATGTTTGCTCTTCTGAGAGGACGCTTCCTGTAAAAACTCTCAGAGCCACAAACGCTGTGCATCCACCCCTGGCTTTCCTGTAAGTTACATGTCCATCAGGTACACAGGCCTCCCACGCGAGTCATCTTTGCAGATGCTGCTGAGACTTTATCACTTGATGAGCTATCTCTTTCCTAGCTGGGGTGTGCCCTGAAACGATCATGCTGGTTCTATCGGAAGTTATTTAAACACAGATCCAGTACCTCTGTAAGCCTTTTATAGATATTACCCAATTTCAGCACTCGTAATAACCCTTCAAGAGATACATTAATATTATCCTCACTTTACAAATGAGGAAACTGAGGCAGATGCTGCTAGGAATTTGCCAGCCCTCAGTTTGATTAAAACTCAAGAAGTCTGGTCCCAAAATCCATACGCTTAGCCATTATTCTATCTCTTCTGTACAGAACCTAAACTGAGTTTCTAATTCTCAATGATATGCCATTCTTTAATTTCCAAATTATACTTTATTGCAGAGATCTATCTGTTTCTTTGGCTTTTTTACTTTTTCTTTACTTTTTCTTTCACCAGTTCTAAAAACTATTAAATAGCTTCTGGGTGGTAAGGGAGATACTGTAAAAGCATTATGGCACATGTGTGACAATGGTCACATCCCCGCCACCCAGTTGCTGTCCAGGTGCCCTGAACACTGCAGGACTCCTTATGAAATCCTGCCCTTTCAAAAACCTGTCAGTCAAATTGTACCTCATCAGAATCACAGACCACTGTTCGCCAGGGACCTACGTCGCTCTACAATAGTGAAAATCATGCACGGTAAATTTGTAAGTGCCAAGATTTTATTACAGTGGGTGCTCAGGGCTAGTGGAGCGTTCCATTTTCTTAAATGTGTGTTTTCTGGTCACTGCCACTCCACATATATACCAGAACTATTTTCCTTTGTGTAATTCCACTGTGGAGGAATATCTCAAGAGGACTGTTCTATTCTTGGGAAACGTTACTCTGCAACCTCTTATAGGAAGATGTCGGTTTATGTTTCCAAGAATGTACTCTTCCACTTTCATCTAGATCTCTTTTCATCTCCTTCTCCCTCTCTTTCCCCTCACCCTGCTTTGTTTGTGCACAGTTATTTATATTTATCTTAATTCAGGCTAAAGTATGCATGTTGTCTTAATCTATGATACAATCTGATAGATTTCGCAAGTACAAGTTATTTTCACCGATAGGATTTTAGCTTAAAAATTCAGGAAGTGAACTTTAAAAACACACGATATTTAAAAGGCATTCACTCATGTGGACTCATGATCTACACAGCAAAACCTACAAAACAGCACAGGCGACGTAATCTCTGTTACTTGGGACCAATGAACATTGCTTTTTTATTTCTTTACTAACTTTTCCATCTCTAATTTTTTATTTACTTCTCACCAAGATATTTTATACCAGGAGGAACATGTTATTAAGATATTTTATAGACAGGGTGACCTTACTTTACACTCGTAGTATAATTAGATTTTTAGGCCCTTGCAACATCGAACCGTGCACATCTAGTGCTCTTGAAAATAGCTTGAATCGTTTCTTTTCCTTTAAGCTTTTTTCGTTTTTACTCTCAGACTGCTGAATTAGAGTTAAAAATGAGCCTCCAGCACGTCAGGAGTTCCCTAGCATGTGAGTCGCATAGGCGCCTGTTAAAAATGTGGGTCGTTGTGTTCTAGCCTTGGAAATTCTGACTCAGGAGGTTCATTCTGGCACCCGGAAATTAGTACTTTGCGAACCATTCCAGTGAGTCCAATGCTGTTGATCCACGAAACACGTAAAGGTTTCCCGGCGTTTGCTGCTGAGTCTCCTCCCTGTATCATCTCCTGCAGAGGTCGTGATACACGAAATGTCAGGTGACACGGGCACTAAGTGCCATGGAAGAAAGAAAAGAACAAGTTGGCTTCAATTAAATGAAGACATGACACAAATCTCCAAATGAAGGCTAAGTAGGAATTTAAGTCAGTCCCAGTGGTCAGTGCGACAGCAGTGGCCACATTCACAAACAGCGAGTATAGCAGGAGGATTAGGAAAGGAGAAAGGGGTTTTATCCCTGGCTTGCTGGGTGAGTCAAGCTGGAGTCTTTTCACGATGATTCAGCTTTTACTCCTTGGTTCCTCCGTTTCTACAGCACTTAATTATTTTCTTGGAGTCCTCAGAGTAAAAGAATAATGAAATAAAATGTTTGTTTTAAGAATACAAAATGCGTAACCGCAAGTTTGACTACATCACCCCAGTCATCCTAAAATATCTATAAGGCAATTTCATGATTTATTAATTGCTTAAAAGCAAACAAACAAATCCTTAGGCTAGAAACTTTTGTGTAATAAAAATACACTTAAAACATTTAAAAAAAATTAGCAGTGACAAACAGCATTACCAAAACCAAAACCAAACACCTGCTAGGACCAGAGGCCCAGGCCCCTAACTGGACAGGTAGGTAGTCCTGGAACTAATTACCTGGTGCCGTGTTGGCGTCCTGCCCAGCATGCCAGGTCTCTCTCCGCTTAAAGCAGCTGGTCAGAGAAACTTACTGTAGGAATTCAAAACACTCGGCCACTTCTGGGCCTTATGTAATTGCTGTGTCTTATGTAATTAATTGCATATATTAAAAAAGGTATTCTGTAGGTCATGCATAAAACTAGGAATTTGTGAGTGGATGAGAGCAAATCCATCACTGTTATTCAAATAGCAACTCAAAGTGTGAGTCCTGACCATGGTAGGTCAGTAACATCATCCTTGCATATGAGGATAACTCAGCATCAGGAGCCCTCCCTCATGGCCACTGGGTGTGATTCATCCATCGTTTGTCATTGACCAGCGCTATGACCTTGAACAAATTACTTAACTCCCTTATATGAAGCCCAAGAGAAATGTGAGTAATCATGTGGAAGTGCTCTTGAAAATTCTGTAAGAATGCCTCCGTTGAATTAGGAAAAATGGGTCAGAGTGATGTCAGAAACATGGTGGCATGTAGGGTGCCCCTAATCTCTCCCGTTGAGGTTACAAGTTGAACAGCTGTAATTCAAGCAAGGAGTCTTTGTGCTTCACATAAACATGTCTGAGAGATTCACACCTTGAAACATCTGAAGGTGGGCAAATTGGAGGGGACAGGGGAGGAAGGAATGGAGAACTGCAGAGATAGGGGTATGGATGCATCCGGGAGCTCACTGCTGGCCCCAGGAAAGGGGAGGTTGCAGGCTGTAGGTGCATTCTCTGTGGTCCCAAGCATTCCTGCCTGGGTGACAGCATATAATACGGCTGAACCCAGTGATTAGGGCAGAGACCTCAGGGCAGAAACCAAATACAGAAGCGTGACAGCTGTGCTCTTAACAGCCACAGAGCCTGGATACCTCCCCCACACGCTTGCAGTGCTAGCAGTGGACCCCAGAAGATACTGTAGCAGTGACAGTCAGATTACACAACAAATATCTACAACCCTGAAAACTAGAGAGACAGTTCCTGAGTTACAGATGCACACTGCAGCTGATTCCAGTGACGAGGATGAAGATACAGGGGTGAGGCTGCTGTGGTCTGGCAGCTGCCATTACTTGGAGAACAAAGCTGCAAACACACCGGCTGCCTCTCCCAGCCCACCCCACCTCACCTTTTGTGGCTGCTCCCAGCCTGGGCACCCAGGGCTGCTGAGCTGTACAGCTTTGCATCTGACTGCAGGAGCAGCACTGGGATTGCAGGGGCTCAGATCCCCGTCACCCACCACATCCTCCCACAGGGCTGGTGCCCTGAGATGGAGGCAACCTAGTCACAGAGGAGATACCCAACCTTCCAGGAACTCTTCCACCACAAGAAGCCGGAACAGGGCAAGAGAAAATAAAATTCTCTAGTGCTACCTACTGGAAAACAAAAGAAAAACCCCTAGGGAGGAACTAACAATAACATAATTTTAGTAGGGGATATAAATATCCCCTTGACAGCTATGGATAGATAATCTATACAGAAAATCAACAAAGAAGTATCAGCCTACATGACACGGTAGACCAAATGGACATAAACAACACAGAACCTTTTATCCTAGAACACCAGACTATACATTCTTCTCTAGTGCACATGACATTCTCAAGGGTAGATCATATGTTGGGACACAAAATTAGCCTCAACAAATTTAAGAAGATTATAACCATACCAAGCTTTGAAATGGAAAATCAACTGTAAGAAGAAAGCCCGAAAAACCACAAGTATGTGGGGTTTAAACAACATGCCACTAACAAATGATTGGGTCAAAAAAGAAATGACAAGGAAAATCAAAAGATACATGGAAACAAATGAAAATAAAAATACATGGTATCAAAATTATTTTGATGCTTGGAAAGCACTATGAAGAGGGAAATTTATATCATTACAGGCCTATCTCAAAACAAACAAACAAACACACAAACAAACAAGAAACATCCCAAATAAACAACTTCACATTGCATTCTAAAGAATGAGAAAAAAGAAGAAGAACAAATGAAACTCAAAGTCAGTAGAAAGAAGGCAATAATAAAAATTACAGCAGAATGAAACCTTCCTAGACTGAATTGTGAAGAAATGGAAAATCTAAATAGACCAATAAGCAGTCAGAAAATTGAAACGATCTTCCAAAACCTCCCTAAAAACAAAAGTCCAGGACCTGGCTTCACTAGTAAATTCTACCAAGCATTCAAAATCAATTTAATATCTGTCCTCCTTAAACTCGAAAAATTGAAGAGGCAATACTTCCTAACTCATTTTATGAGGCCAACATTCCCCTCATATCAAAACATGGTAAGAAAATAAGAAAACTACAGACCAATATCTCTGATGAATATAGAAATTATACAAAAATCCTAAACAAAATACTAAGAAATGAAATACAACAATACATTAAAAAGCTTCTACATCGTGACTCAGTGTGGTTCATTCCGGGGACACAGCATATGCAAAAGCAATCAATGAGATCCACCATGTAAACAAAATTAAGGCTAAAAATCACATGATCATATAAACTGATGCATAAAAAGCATCGGACGAGATACAATATCCATTTACACATGGATTTGTTGAGTAGTGCAGTTTCGTTAGCGATTCCTGGCACACGTTTTGACTGGCAGACATAGGCATCCAAATTCACTTGGCTATGTACACTGAAGGCAGCAAAGTTTTCTTGCATGATATTTTCACTCCTGTACAGACGGTTCTATTAATAGTTGCAGAGTTTGCTGCTGTCTAAGGTATCCAGTCCCTGCTGCTCAGTACCTTGGAACTTTCCTGCCTGTAGCAAGTCAAGGGATAAAGGACTGGGCTTTGAATCCCATTAGGAAGACTTTATTAGGGGCTGACATGGAATTTCGGATACATTGGATTTGCTCATAACTCTTCTGAATATATTCTTTATTAGCAAGAAAGAAATCCAGACCCCAAATTTCTCAGAGCATTAACAAGTTCTCTGGAGAATGTCCAGAAATGTAAAATCAGAGATGAAACCCAAATGCCCCAGGGTTGTGGTTTTTAAAAAGCAGAAGCCAGGTGCAAGGTGTGATTTCATGCAGAAAGATGAAAGTCCTGGTCCACTGGGAGAAAAACCCCAGTAAACAAATCTCCCCGAAATTCCCCCTGTGCATTCATCTTATAATATAATATAATACAATTAATATAATTGTATAAATAATTACAGATATATAAAACCATTATCTAGATTGCTTTGAAAAGTTTGTTGAAAAGAATGTTAACAATAAAGTTTAATTGGGCTTAATAATTTTTTATATTTCAGTGAGATAAAGGAAGATAAGCTAATTTCAAAGTGTTATTTAGACTTGAGTAACAAGTTTGCATTTATGGCACCACGTCCAAGACAATGCACCCATCTCCAATATTTCCCATATATACGTTGGGGTCTGATCTTTAAGATAACATGTACCGCGGTTAAATTACTCTTCAACTCTCATTCTACTGTCTTACGTCGTCCTTGCAGCAGTTAACTCGGTCTTTCAAGGTTTCAGCTGCTTCAGCAAGTCTGTCCCGAGTACCAACGTCTCCGGACCTCTGACAAGGGGACGCTCCGCCCTGGCTGGGTGCCCTCCCCACGATCCTCAGCCGTCAGCAGGGTTTTGCTGCGTCACACCTGGTGGCTCTGAGGTTAGAACTGCGTTTGTGGGGGTGGTTGGCCAGGATCTCTGGTGTTGTTCTCTGTTGTTATGGAGATGGAGCTCACGGGGTTTCCTCCCTGTTTGTTTTGTCCTGCTTCACATCCACCAGCACAGTACAGGCCGGTAGGTGACCTACTTAATAGCGGCGAGAATTCACAGACTGCTCTTACGTAAAGTGTGGGATCACTCGCATTTTCCTGTGGCCTGGCGTTTTATTTCCGTTACCCTCAGCGTGTTGTTTCTGAGTGCGTGTGTTTGATCTAAATACTCGGATCGGTGCCCTCTGTTCAGGAAGAAGTTAGGAGCCTGGGCACCAAGGCCGAGAAAGTGAATGACTGTCAGTCGTCACGATGGACACAAAACCGAAAACCGTAATTCAAGGACACAGTGTAGCGCAGCATGCCCCAAAACAGTGCCCTGATGTCGTCGGGGACCCCGAACACCACTTCTCACAAATCTGAGTGCCCGAGGACACAACGGGACAGGAGGGAATACGAGGGCTGTCCAGAAAGTATCCAGCCATGCAGTGTAAAAAACAGAGGCATCTATGGCTGGCGTTTTCGGGACGGCCCTCGTGCAGTTGGTAGCGTATTGTTTTACTTTGCTTACTGTTAGGAGGGAGGGGAAAACATAAGAGGTTGAGTTATAGGGTACTGAGTGGGGGGCAGGGGACAGTAAGCTCTGGACAACATGATGTACTGAAAAGAATGTATGTGGGCATTGGAGATCTGTGCCATATACTCTGCTCATCGCATGCTATGGTCACAAGGTGCATGCAAACTTCAGCCTCTGTCTTTGGTGAAATAATCCTATCTAGTGAGGTCATTTATTTGCCTCTGTTTATCATCCAACCCAAATCGAACCTGCTGCATTTAGTAGATGCTCAAATAGTCATTTGTTGAATTGAGTTCAATGTCATCTCTTCACAGTTGTTTTTTCCACAATTCTTTTACTTTTGTTTTGGCTTTAATATCTCACTCTTTTACACACATATTTTTGTTTCGATCTCTGAGCCACTCAAAATGCCTTTGTCTTCTTTTCAAATTTAGGAAACCGGTATTTGTTTGAAATCTGACAATGTGTGAGCACGCTTAACCATTCTCAAAAGCTGGAAGTTGGGGTTCTCAGTCCCAGTTGCACTTATAGAATCACTTGGGAAGCTTTAGAAAAAGGAGATCATTTAGTTTGTCTTTAATAGTCTCTGGACATCTGCATTTAAAGCAGAACTTTCCCCTACAATTCTCTTATGCAACCAAGGACTGCCACCACTGCTTTACAGAATCCAAGTTTGTGACTGATCTTGCATTAACTTGCAGTCAACTTGTTTAAAGAGCCCTAATAACAAGATAACCCAATGGGCAGACAGTGTTACAGACGGCTGGGTGTTTCTCTAGGTATCTCGACTCTCTGTATGTTAGATGGATGCAGCCTTATCTCATCATCCAACAAGGAGGATTAGCTGGGGGGAAAATCTGAATATATGAATATTTTCCTCTATCAGAGTAGAAGGAATTACACAATGGCTGGAGGTTTTCTTTGACTTTCTGAAGAATAGGTCACACGGTTGGAACCCAGCCTTCCAGCAGAGATAGAGACATCAGACAAACGGCTTATCTGCTATGCCCATAATAATTTCACGGACTAGAGCCTGGCCTGCCCCTCTCTGTAGTTCGTTCACACTGTTGAGCACGAAAAGCTGAGATAGACACACTGTTAGCATTTACATATCACAGTGCCTCTGTCTTTGTCACCTATTTTCTTTCCATCTACATCTCTTTCTTTTCTCCATCCTGCCTCTTTTTCTGTCTTTCCCTCCTCCATCATAAAGAGCTTTTATGATAACAAGGGCTATTTTTTTAATCACAAGCACGTGACACATACATTTCTCCGTTTGATATGTGTAGTGGCACATTGCCTTACTCAACTGATTAATTAAAATTGACCATGGGGAAATGCTAATTGGCCGAGAGCTCTTTCATGCCTTTGAGTCTTCTGTTAGAAGGGAAAATCACAAGGTGGGTGGCAGTAATGGCGTTAGGCTTTGAGCAAGGAAGCTTTAGAGTTATGGACAGCTGCAAGCATCTCTGAAGTTTGGGGCTCTTAATGGAAGCAGAGGGATGTCCTTTGGGGACCCTTCTAACAGATTTCCTAGGATTTGTTTCCTTCTATTGGGAAACGCATCTATAGGAATGAGTAGATGTAAACATGTATCCTAATTATGTCTGGATGGATGGAAAGTTTTCTTTCACTCTTTGAAAATTAAAGCGTGTGCTTCTGGTGTTATTTAACAATTACATGATACTTTATGAAACAATGCTGTCTTAGGATGAATCTCAGGGCCAAGGGGAAAGCTGCTGGGGACAGGATTTCACGCCTTTGCAGATCTCGTATTTATCTGTCATGAAACCTCCCGTTCTAACCAATCAGCTCTAATCCAGCCATTACAATCACCTAGGAATAAAAACCACAAGGAGATTGCTGTAACGAGTAGAAAACACAGAAAAGAAAAAGTTAATATAAATACATGTAAACTGATTGAGAGCAAGGATTAAATCTGGCTGAATTTTCTGAATTCTCCTCTCAGGTATTTTCATACAGATGAACAGAAGGGGCTGATTCTGGTATTTCCTTGATACATAGGAGAGCAGGCTGGACTCTTTATAAGCTTTAGGCTGTGCCTCTTGGGCGAGACACAGAGTTTCAGTCAACTCAAGGGGGAAAGTGAGTTTTACTGATTACTCGGCAGTTTGGGCCAAAGGACGACCTAGTGTTCTGTTTAGAAATACCCTGAAGACCCGTCAAGAAGCAGAGAAGGATGAAGGCATCCTCTGTCGTGGCTCCGTCGACATCATCAGCAGCACTCACTGATGTTGGGACGTCACGGTCATCACTTGTGTGATGGGCAGCGATCACGGGGTATTGGACGTATCGAGTCACAGTGTGACTAGGAGCTGAAATTTCATTTTCCAACAGGGGAGACATGCATGTTCTATGTAGTGTCCCTGGATCTGTGGATGAAGCCAGGACACACTTGGATCAGAACGACCTCCGGTCCCAGGTGGCATTGCCTTGGCTTGTCATTCTGAACACGCCTCTTGGCTCACACATTGCGACAAAGACGACATAATATATATTTTTAAGTACATGAGGTCATGGGTAATGATCTTAATTCTCACATGCTTGTGATTTGGTCAAGAAAGGACTCACACTTTTTCTGACACACAAGAGGAAATCACAGATGAACGTATGGGCATTTGGGTCTCTTTTTTTTCATTCAAACACTTGGGAAAGTAAATGCCTTTGCCAGGTATAAGTGAGTATCCTTAAATGCAGAGACACCATCCTGAAGACAGTACCAGTTACTTACTGAGTGCTTACTCTGTGAAAGCTGCTCGTCCAAGCATTCGCACGAATTAACTGACTGAACCCTTACCGCAGCCCCGTGGGGTCGGCACGTGCATTGTTATCAGCGTTGTACTGAAGAACTAGATAACTAGACTGAGATCACAGAGCTGGCGAACGGCAGGGCTGGCATTTGAACCTGAGAATGTGAGTCCAGATTCTGTGCCCCAAACCGCGATTCTAGCATACCTGGATCCATTATGGTGCTATTTTAAAAAGTCTTTGTTGCCTCTGGCTAGGATTCTATCACAACCTTGTAAAGTCAGTTACTTTTCCTTACGTGCATTTTAGATCATTAAAAGTTCAATGATTACAGTGAAAAGCCAAGCATATGCCAAACGATAGTAAGAGATGATCGTCATCCATCAGAGGACACATTTACAAAGGGTTCTGGAAGCCTCTGGTGGGGGAGGGGGCAGGGGATGGGCGGAGAGAAGCTAAGGACACATGCTGTCGACCTGAATTTTCCTGGGCTCCAGCGCTGTCCCATTGGACCTCAGTGGGAGTATCAGCTAAACGGCAAGCTTTACAAATCAGTGACAAACTCCCTGGGGAAAGGCAGTTGGATGTGCTCATGTATCCATAGGAAAAGTCTTTATTATTGTCCTGTCTCAGGCAGCCCTCTGGCAACCAAGGGGACGGTGCAATTCAAGGGCAACAGGTACTGCACAGACAGGGCCGGGGCGATGCTTCCGACATGCGTCCTCACTGTGTCAGAGTGACGTCTCCTCCAGGCCGTGAGCTGATCCAAGAGGTGGGACAGGGCTTCTCCTGCTAAGGACCATCATGCAGTAGACCGCTGTGTATACAGTGGTGCTGGAGGGCGAATTCCTGGTTTGCATCTCTCCGATATCGCTGGTCAGTGCTGTGGTGACGGGGAAGCTGCCTTGGTTTGTCCAGATTAGCACCTCGTATCACCCTCCAAAAAGGAAACGGTACAGTTCTCCTCTCGTGAGTTTCAGGAGCCAGAAGTTAACTGCTCTCCCCAGTATTCAGCCAATAGCCCTTGGAAACACTCCTAGAAAAATTTAGCTATGATATCCAGTGTATAATATTTAAAAAATCAATACTATGATCTGGTTTTATTGGAAGAGAAAAATAAAATGAATTTGAATGAAATAATATGCATTTGAACATGAAAATAGTCATGATTGCACAAGAAAACACAGCGAAGAGGTAAGCGGCTGGCTTCCATACCCACAATTCCAGAAATGTGACTGCTCCGAATACGAACCGACACAGGCGTGTTTCATTGGTTGGACTGCTGACTCACGCCTCACGAGTGACATTGCTGTCTGGGACATGATTTTACAAAATTATAAACAATTCTTGGTTAAAGTCCAGATAAAGCAAAATAAAACCTTCCCACAATTTGCTTAGTCCTGGCATTCCTGGAAAAATTACCTTGGGTAAAAACCACGCAAAAATACCGTGTTTATGGTAAAGTGCAGTTAGAGTCTAGATTCAGATTGTGCACAGATTTTTTTCATCTCTGTAAGTGACCAGCAGGACATTTGAAAGTCACGTGAGCCAGGGGACAGTTCTTGGTCGGTGGACAGCTCTTGCACTGTGGGACATGCAGTGTCTTTGGCTCTCTCTCATGAAAAATAGGTCCTGCCCGTCCTCATTGTGACAACACAAGCTTCTCCGAAATGCCCGCGATGGGGTGGCACTACCACTTGGAGAACCATTGGGCAGGCTCATACTTGCTTCAGTAGAATTTGTCTTTTTTCTTTGGTGGAAATAGCATAGTTATTCATCTGCACTCCTGTACTAATGACTGCAAACGGTGCATACTGTCCATGAAGGTTATTGTTAAGCTCCTTTTTAACCTTACGAAATGCCAGGGAAGCCATTAAAAGTCTCTCTGTAAAACTGAAGTTGCTTTAAGAGTGATTCAGCCATGGCAACAGCGAGAGTCAGTTCTTAAAAAGGAAGTGTTCTCCAGCCAGTGTAAATTCCAGAGAGGAAAAGGAAAAAGTCACCAAGACCATCACGGTCATTCCGAAGGGCAAGGAAATCTGAACTGCGGCTTTTATCCAAAACAGAACCACAAATGAAAAACAGTTTTTATGAGGGTCAGTGGCTGTCACGCAAGATCACACAATCCAGTCCTGTTAGCAGGAATCCGGCCACAAAAATCAATGTTACATATGTCCTGTCAGAATGACCAACACATAAATCTCTTAAGTGCCAGACATATTGATAAATCCACCAAGCACTAATGTTATCTGATGCTTTCACAGATAAGATGCCACAGCTTTATGGCATCATAGATTATTTTAGACAGGAATGAATTCCTAGAGGAAAAGAGGATAAGAAAAAAAAGATAAGGTATATTGCCATTAAATGCATTGAGATTTCTTTTTTTCTGTATTATTTGAAAAAGCACAAATTAGCAAACTTTTGTTTCATGAAAGTAGTTTTAAAACTTACTTTATCTGTGAAACCAAAATAAAGATTATATACTTACCGGGCAGGGGAGATACCATGATCACAAAATAAAGGTTACGTATGGGGCACTAGGAAACCATATGCTTGACGTCAATGTTTGGGCATTGACGGAATATTGGAACAACGCCCAAACGGGCACAAACAGCACGATCTTCCTGCTTCTTGCAAATATTACTATTATTATGAAATCTCTGAGCATAGGTAAGATGTTTGAAAGGTTTAAGATACAGGCTCCTCCATAGGTCATATAGAGACATAGAGTGACCCTGTCTATTTAGTTTAGCAAATGTAGTATGTGCGCAAATTCATGAAAAATGTGTTATTTTTGGATTCATCACATTGGAAAGAATTTAAAACAGTGAGCTTCTTGCACAACATTGTATGTGTGCTCATCAATACTGAACTGCTAAGAAAAGTGAGTAAGATTTTTTTTAAACAGTACATGCACCAGTATATTATAACCAGTGTGGTACAATATTTACTAGAAAGGGTATTATCTCTGTTAGTTCAGGGATGTGATTTCTTTTGTTCACAGCTATGCACACGGAGTCTCTAATGTGCCTCTCATAACAGGAGTTCATGGTACTTGTTGGATAAACATTGAATTTATTGTTTAATATCAGTTGTTCCCATGAGCCCCAGTGCCTTCAAGTGCATGATACAACGCATAATAAAATGCACCGAGTGTTGGAATCCAGTGAGATATGTAGTATATGGAAGTAGTTGACCAGTTATATCTAATGGTTTTGGCTAAAAACTGTCCCTCCACATAGTAGGGCACAGAGGACTGAAACACAATTGTAGGACACATGATTAACATATATGTAACAGCACGGGCTGTAGGAAAAGTAGTTAGGTAAGGAGTTGTGTTCAGTATCCTCTAATTGTTTTTTATGCCAAACAGTGTTGGGTACCCAGAGCTTTACTATGATGACTGAATTAGTCCATTCCCCCCAACACCCTCTCCTACCTCCCTGCTCCTGATTTCACTTACCAGCCCATGTTAAAACTCTATGGACACCAGGTTACACGCTGCACTCTTAATACTACGTAACGGGTCCAGGTATCTTCTGTAATATGGGATAAACAAATTGGCATATTAACCAGAACCTTTTTTAAATAACACTTTGATCTCTAACAGTGATTCTAACAATGGTATATTCATAATGCCCTCAGGTGTGGAGACTAAACTTTTGGACTGTGAGCTCCTTCAGCAACTCTCAAAACACACCATATGGAAAAGTGCACACATAACTTAAGCTAACCCTATTTACTAGTTCATTTTTTTCTCCAAGCATCAGTTCTACATGAAAACATGACTTCAAGATGGACCTTAGAGATCCAGAAAAGCAAATGTTAGGTTTCACTGTCTGCCTACTAACTTGCACAGGAGAGGCACTGCAGCATAGTAGAAAGAACCCTAGTCACAGAATGAGACAGTTTCTTATGTAACTACTTGTGTATAATTGGATAAACCTATTTCTCTTGTAGGGTGGCATTTTCCTTATTTGCATAAGACCAAGTTCAACCAGACAATGTTTCCTCTTTAAACAGCTATTATTCTAATGATGCATATTTTTACAATATTTTTACTTTTTTTTTAAAGCACATAATCTTTGTGAAATTATTACAAGAAGTTCACTATCATTGAATAATATGCTTAAATTAGGGGTCATGTATTACATACTTCTATTAAATAGATAAAGAGAAGGGATCGCCTGAAATCCATCCTTCATGGTAACTAAACATGTTAAAGTTCATTCAACAATGCAGTTCTTAGCATGTGATCAAACAGATGAAATATAAGAAATCAAGAGACCTTGTCTTTATTGTTTTTTAAGTGAGGCTATAAAATAAATTTATCCTTTATGAATCTTGCTTTGATTGCATTGTGTTTTTCTGCAAATGGGGCATTGGTGCATGTACACAGAATAGTTCCACTTAGCAGAACACATAGCTCAGAGGCTTCTGTCCTGTTTTCAGTGACCTGGAAAGAACTAAGAGAGCAGTGTCCTCAAAATGGCTTTCCTAGCATATTTGTGGAGAACTAGAACCTTCATTATCACTATCAATTTAAGATCCACTACTTCCTCTGAGAAAGCTATTGCATGAGAAATAGAAATGTTGAGTTCTTTTTCACCACCACTTCATTTGGGAGGTTGTAAAAAATTAGAAGGAAAATGGATTGGCAACATCTTCACCCCTAACATGAAATAATAAATAAAGAACTTAAAAGAGGAATGCTTCCAGACTCATTCTATGTGGCCAATATTATTTTGATACCAAAACCAGACAAAGATACTACAAGGAAAAAAAAGAAAGAAAGAAAGAAACAAACAAACAAACAAACAAACAAAGAAACAAAGAAACAAAGAAAGAGAAAGAAAAAGAAAGAAAGAAGAAAGAAAGAAAATTACAAGCCAGTATTTCTGGTGAACATTAATGCAAAAATGCTCATCAAAATATTAGCAATCTGAATTTAACAATCCATTAAAAGGATCATATACAATGATCATGTGGGATTTAGTCCAGGGATACAAGTATGGTTTAATACCTACAATTCGATCTACATGATGCCCTGCATTAAAAAAAAGGTTAAAATCATCTGATCGTCTCAATAGATGTAGAAAAAGCATCTGACAAAATTCAACATTCATTTACAATAAGAACTGTCAACCAAGTGGATATAGAGGGAACGTACCTCAATATAATAAAGGCCATATATGACAAACCCACAGCTAACATCATACTCAGTGGTGAAAAGCTAAAAACTTTCCCTCTAAAATCAGAAATAAGACAAAAATTCCACTATTACCACTTTTATTCAACATAGTATTGCAAGTCTTAGCCACCACACTCAGACAACAAAAGTAAAAGGCATCTGAATCAGAAAGGAAGAAATAAAACTGTCACTATATGACATGATACTATATATAGGAAGCCTTCAGACTCCAGTAAAAAAGGTTAGGACTAATAAATGAATTCAGTAAAGTTTCAGGATACAGAATTTATAACTATAGGGAAATATGTCGTGTCTCTATACACTGATAACAAACTATCAGAAAGATAAATTAAGAGAAGAACCCCATTTACAACTGCATCAAAAAGAATAAAATAGCTAGGAATAAATTTAACTGAAGAGGTGAGAAACTTGTACTTTCAAAATTATAAGATGTTGATGAAACAAATTGAAGAAGATACAAATAAATTGAAGACTATACTATGCTTATGGATTGGAAGGTTTAATATAATGAAAATGCCCATACTATGCAAAGAAATGCACAGATTCAATGCAATCATCAAAATACCAATGGCACTTTTCACAGAACTAGAACAAATAATCCTAAAATTTATATGGAACCACAAAAGACCCCAAATAGTCAAAGAAATTGTGAGAAAGAACAACAAAGTTGGAGGTATCATGCTCCTTGATTTTGAACCATACTACAAAGCTGTAGTAATTAAAACAATATGGTCCAGCAGAGAGATAGACACTTAGATGAAGGAAGAGAACAGAGATCCTAGAAGTAAACCCAAACTTGTATGGTTGAATAATCTACAACAAAGAAGGCAAGAATATACAATGGGGAATGACAGTCTCTTTATTAAATGGTGTTGGGAAAACTGGACCACTTTCTTACACCATATTCAAAAATAAACTACAAATGAATTAAAGACGTACATCTGAGACCTGAAACCATAAAACTAGAAGAAAACATAGGCAGTAAATTCCTTGACATCAGCCTTAGCAGTATTTTTGTTTGTTTGTTTTTGTTACATCTTCTGGGCAAGGGCAAAAAAAAAAAAAAAGCAAAAATAAACAAATGGAGTTAGATCAAACTAAAAAGCCTTTGCACAGTGAAAGAAACAATCAATGAAATAAAATGATAACTTCGTGAATGGGAAAAGGTATTTGCAAATGATATATTTTAAAAGAAGTTAATATCCAAAATATATGAAGAACTCATATAAGTCAACATAAAAAAGTTCAATTAAAAAATGCACAGAGGTCCAGAATAGATATATCTCCAAAGAAGACATACAGATGGCCAACAGACAGATTAAAAGATGCTCAACGTCATTAATCATCAGGGAAATGCAAATCAAATTCACAATGAAATATCACCAGTCAGATTAGCTCTTACCAAAAAGTTAACAAGTGTTGGCAAAGATGTGGAGGAACGGGAACCCCTGTGCACTGTTGCTGGGATTGTTAAGTTGATGCAGCCACTATGAAAAACAGTATTGAGGTTCTTTAAAAAATTGAAAATAGAATAACCACATGACTCAGAAATTCCACTTTTGATATTTATACAAAGAAAACAAAAACACGAATTCAAAAAGATATATACCATTATGTTAACAATAGCATTATTTATAATCGTCAAGATGTGGAAACAACCAAAATGTCCATCAATAGATAAGTGGATCAAGAAAATGTGATATATGTACAATCAAATATTACTCAGCCATGAAAAGAATAAAATCTTGTCATTTGAAACAACATGGATGACGTAGAGGGTATAATAATACTAAATAAGTGAGACAGAGAAAGAAAAATAACACACGATTTCACTTGTATGTGGCATCTATAAAACAAAACAAACCAGATGCATAGATCTAGAAAGCAAACTGATGGTGGCCAGAGGAAAAGGGGACAGGGGGATGGATAAAAAAGGTGGGGGAGAATAAGAGATAGAAACTTCCAGGTATAAAATAAATGCCTCACAGGGGTGTCATGTACAGCACAAGGACTACAGTCAATGATATTGTAATAACTGAACTGTGACAGATCATTACTAGTCTTGACGAATACATGTAAATACAAAGTGTATACATCAATATATACACCCAAAACTACTATAATGTTGTGTATCATCTATGCTTTGATAAAATTTAAAAAAAAATAGAACTGAATTATCATGCCCCCTTTCCTCTAAAAAAGCAACCCTCCCAAATCAGAGAGCTTCGTGAGCCCCTTACCTTGTCCTACTGCGACAGGACTCAGAGCGCACTATTAGTGATAAACCGCCTCGCTGGGACATTGCCTAGCCTCTTCATGCGTGAAATTAATTCCTGCGTAAAGGCAAAAATACTGTCTCATGAAGCCCCCTCACTGTAATTTCCAAAGACCCAAGACAGAAAATATTTGAGGAAGAAATTGTCTTATGTGAGATGCTTGTACAGAGGTTTACAGATTTGACTGGTGAAAATAACGTTTTAAGAACTATCTTACATGCGCTTTGCCATGCCACGTCTATTAGTAAAACTGTCCAAGGGTGACACAGTTTTCTCTGTCAAAGGTGACCAACAGTATCGTTGGGCTGCACCCGTCCTCTGCCTGGGGCGGCAGGACACATGACATTGCCTTTGCTCTGTGGAACGGAAGAAACTCCACTCCTTGGTGACTCTTTGCCCAGGGGGTCCCCTGACCTTCACAAGTGAGTCTCTGCGTCACCACAGCTGTGCTTTTAGCAGCTCGGGAACCCCAGATCTGCACAGAGAGAGTCTGGCAGTCAGAGAATTCAGAGTAGAAATGCATAGGGAGAAGCCACTCTACCCACACTTGCCCTGAGTGCATTCGCTATTAAAGTACTAAAATCAAGGAAGCAGGACTATTCCCACTCAAGTCCATGGGCTATCGGCCAGGCCGAGAGTGGGCTCCCAAACACAATTCTTTTCTTCATTCAAGGAAGGAATTTTGTATAGAAGAAATGCATAAATTGCCGAAGACTTGAGTTTGGCTTGGCATTGACCTTAGGAATAAAATGGTTGTCTTCATCCCTGTGATTCTGCTCGAGAAAGAAACGGAGACCCGGCATATGCAAGTTCTTCACTCTTAGTGGCTGAACCGGAATCCCATTTCCGCATATTCCAGTCGCCAGCAAACACTCCATTTGCACATGTAATTACCCACTTGTACTTATTATCATAATTAATACTTGGAGTGTTAAGCCAAGTAGAAAGATAAATATTAAATGTGCAGTAAGAGAAATGGGTATTAATGCTTCCGGTAGGCTAGCTAGTGTCGGTCCCACTGGCCGAACGTTTAGAAAGCATGGAAATGCGAAGTGAAACAACGCCAACGACAGTCTATCTGTGGTGTTGTATGCGCAGTATTTCCCTTAAATGAATTTTAAAGTGTTCGTGACTCGTTATGACGTCCTTCAGATGGGCACGACACTGGTCACCCTCAGACCACGGAAAGGGGATTTCTCGGCGAGCCACTCCCCAGGGCTCACCGTCGCTCCGGAGCAGCTCCTGGTGCTTCTGCCCGAGAGAAGGGCGGGGCACGTGCCACAGGACCGCATCGGGGCAACGGGGTGTGGGAAAGGCAGGAGGAGCTGAGGATGGGGAGGACACGTGCAGGGACAGCGGCAGTGAAACATGAAATTAAGGAAGGAACGCCCCTGCAGTAGCGTCCGTCTAATGCTTCACGGGGCCCAATGCGTGCACTTCAGAGCGTTCAGGGGTAAATGCAACGTAAGTTAATGGGGGCTTCGTGATCTACTGACCTTATTGCACCATTACAAGGTCAAAATGATTTTGGCCTGAAAATAGCAGGTTTCTTCCCAAAGATTCACATTACCCAGAAGCCCGGGGGTTACGGGAATTCTTAAGGAAAATTACAAATCTCTGTGCCATCAGTTTTAAATGTGGGTTCTTGGTAACTGTAAGTACAGGCTGCCACTAACCTCGTCCGTTATCAATTGTTGCTCACCTTTCACTTTGTTTTGCTTTCCGTTTCTCCTCCTGATGATTTCTCAGAGGCTCTAAGGTGGGACATCTCAGTCCCAGTTTGCCCTGGGTAACCCAGGACACTGATCATTGTCTTGCGCACAGAAAGTCCATATGGTGCTTTTGCCTGTGGCTTGTTTGCACCGAGACGGGCTTGTTGTGCAGCTTCCTGAGGCAGAGACCCAGCTCTCACCCGTCAGCAGATCGGTCCTGGGCAGGAGGACGCCCTTCTAACCCCAAACCAGAGCGTCACCTCCTTTCCCTGTGGCCATTGCATTGTACTTATGTTTTTCCTTCCAAAGCCATGAAAAAGTAGAAGAAAGGATAATTCCGGTCCTTTCCTCCCTGTCACTATGTGTATATATATTTTTTGTTTTTGTTGAATTATTGTTAGATTTATTGGGGTGACATTGATTAGCAAGAATTACACAGGTCCCAGGTGTACAATTGGACAGAGCATCATCTGCATGCTGCGTTGTGTTTGCCACCCAGAGTCCGCTCCTTCCATCACCGTGTACTTGAGGCCCCTCCCTCCTCTCCCTCCCCTCCCCCTTACCCCCAGGTCACCACCAAGCTACTGACTGTCCATGAGTTTTGTTTCTCTGTTGCTTTCGGTTTTATATCCCACATGTGAGTGAGGTCCTATGGTTCTTGTTTTTTTCCTGTCTGATTTATTACCCTTAGCACGATGACCTCCAGGTGCACCCATGTTGTCGCAAATGGCAGTAGTTCATCTTTTCTCACAGCTGAGTAATATTCCCTTGTGTATATGCACCACAGCTGCTTTATCCAGTCGTCTGTCGCAGGGCACTGTGGTTGTTTCCATGTCTTGGCCACCATGAACAGCGCTGCAGTGAACATTGGGGTACATAAGTCTTTGCGGACTAAGGTTTTCAAATTTGGGGGGTAGATCCCCAGAAGGGGGGTTGCCAGGTCGTATGGTAACCCCATTCCCAACTTTCTGAGGACCCTCCATACTGTTCTCCACAGTGGCAGTGCTTATAGGTTTGTAAAATAGCTATATATAAAAAAGCTATATATAATATATATAATATATATACACATGTTCATCTTAGACACAGAGCCAACAATATAGAGAGGCACAAAGAAGAGACAGTTCATCTAAAACCCGGCCACCCTGAGGTGACCAGTGTGACATTTCGGAGGCAGGCCCGTCTCCGTGCGTACACAGAGGGTAAGGGCAGGTGGGCAGGTGCGCCAAGCGTGATTTTATAACTGAAGGAGAGACTGCTTGCTTTTTAAGAGCATTACATTTAGTTCTCTTTGAATCTAACAGAACAAGAAACATCGGTTTTCTCATTGTCCTTCTCCGGATTTGAATAACGTTATGGGGAATACAGTAGACTCTCTGATACCTGGCCTCAAGCAAGTCGCACTCTCAAGCAGCCGGTGGCTTGGGGGTGCCGGTTAACGGGGCGTCTCCTTACATTGATCTGGCACGTCCCCATCCCCGTGGGAGCCGGTTCACTGAGACTGCCGTAGTGACACCTAGTCATCCTCAGTTCCTCACTTCCTGAAAGGACTTCTAGCACTCCCTGAACATTTGTTGAGTGAGTGGCTTAGGAGCCAGATGGCTTTGCCTTTCGATCCACTAACAATACGCACGTGTCCGCACAACGCGCACGGAACGGTCAGGCCCGGGAGCCGCACCAGTCACCAGACCCCACCCTGCTGTCTCCGTGTCGCGGATACGTTTCAGGAGCGGGGTGGGAAGCCTCACGCGGATGGGGTTAGGGGAAAGAATGCCCTGAAAGGCCCCCCCAAATACGGGTTGGGATCACTGTTCGTCCACACAAATGCTGGAAGGGAGACGTGTTTCAGACGTGATTCCTTAATCCTATTGCAGCACACGTGGGGAAGGACAGCTGGGGGTGCCTCTGCCACACTCATGGGTCACCCAGTCACTGGTGACACCTTACCGTTAATTATATCTCCTGTCACCAATACGGGGAGACAGGCTCTGTCAGTAGAACTAGCTCAGGGGATGTGACTCCGAGAGAAAGCAAATGACACCTTTTTATCCGGGCGGTGCGCCCTTATTGATTTTGGCTGAGGAACACGATGGCTAATTTGTGTGGCCACTGTCCTTTGTGTGTAACGGGAATGATAAATAAGCCTTGATGGCGCGCGTGTCAACTCCTGAGGAAAACGTCTCAGAAGAATGCCGACTGGTGATGCATTGACACTGTTTTGCTTGAAGTAATTCTCAGGAAAGCCATTTTCTCTGATGTAGATGTAATTTATCTTCTGGAAGCAAACAGGGGCTTTGCTCTTATGGTGTGCATTACAGCATGGACTTCAACATCACGAGGACGTGCTTTCGAGCTAGTCACGTGGGCTCAGACCACGGAGCTCATCATAGTCACATCTTTCGTACCGCGCGCGTCTGTTCTCTGGGGAAGTATTGTGTCCCACGGCTCTCCGTGAAGGTTTCAGTGTGGGGGTTCAGGGAAAGCCCGTGTCTGTCCGGCTTACTACGTACGCAGCTGCTAGTAGGACCGTAGCACAAAGGTCACGTGAGGGGCTCTGTGTGTGCCGACGTATACGTCAATTGGAGAGCGATGCACACGAGTTAGGATGGCTAAGTCAAGGACGGGGAAGGGCCATTAGGAAATTTATTAAGTGTCCTGTGTATAATTTTCCAACTCCAGGTGATAGTTTAAGAATTAACGCAACATCTTGTGAACTGACGAGCAGTGGTCACCCCCGGCTGCGTGTGCCTTCCTGAGAATGTGTGCGTCTCGGTTTTCTAGCCGGTTGCCTAGATCAGACACCTCCTGTGGGAACCGCTCATGACGACAAGCCGCATAACTTAGCCACGTGCCGTCTCCTTTTTGATGAAAAGGATTCATTTACTTGTTTCCCCCTGGTGTGGTGAGTCACCAGAGTTGCAGCTTGAGAAATGAAAACTAAACTTACGTAATAGAACAATCAAACGATAAGAACATCTCTTTACTAATTCAAAAATACATTTTTAATGAATCGAATGAGTGTCGGAAGACCTTTTATTCTCTACATAAGTAGATCAGCTTTTAGAGTCTACAGGTGACTCGGATTTCCCATTATTCCAAGCTCATTAGACTTCAATGGTCTCTCCTCACTGTCACCATCGTCGGGGACTGGACAGAAGTCCGGCAAAACCAGACAGTAATTAGGTAAAGGCATGAGGTCCCCCTCACAGCTTCTGCACGTACCACGGTTGCCAGCTACCACAAGAATGCCGGCTAGCAGGCCTCCGGCGTTTTAGGTTACATTTTGGATAAGGACATTGGGACTGCTGACGCTCTCCACAGCTTTGAAGATTTTGGAGGGAAGGTCGCTATTGCCCCACCGCAGCCCCTCGATTTTGTTTTCTCCATAATCATTCTCATCAGCAGCAGGTGGAGTAGGTAGCAGGCACGTTCGAACCCCACGAAACCCTGGGAATTCTTTGCTTGTTTCTGATTTAATCTTTTGTTTTGTTTGCATTCTAGTGTTCTGAGAGGGAAACCCAAAATTTTAATTGTATGGTTTCGGTCAAAGACTGAGGATCACTTAGGCCGTGTTCTCTCCAGTGCAAGGAGCAGAACCCAAACGCAGAGTGGACTCAGGTGAGGAGAGGACGTACTGACTCACGTGATAAAGTGATCGAAAGGACGGGAGTGAAGATGGCCGGGTCCAGGGCTCTGCCCGTCTGTGACGTGTGCTCTCACTCTTTCTAATTCCTCTCTCCCTCTCCCCTCCCTCACACTCCTTCCTGTCTCTCTCTCTCTCTCTCTTTAAATTTTCAGTTTTAAATCAGTGTTTGCCAAAAAGTAAAGGATTTGCCCCCCAGACATGGCATCCAGCTTTGCAGTTAGACGGAAAAGACGCCTCTCTCCCCGCTCCCACATGGGACTATCCCACGGAGAACGCGTGCAGGGGACAGGCGGGCGGGACTGGTCTCGGACGAGGCACTTCAGGTCGCCTCGGGCCAGAGCGCATATTGACAAACACAAAAGTAAGTGTTCAGAGCATGTTATATCCTGGGGGATAACGAGTTGTTCGTTTATGACTTTATGTAATGCTGACACGTCACCAGGCGGGAAACCATAACTGCCAAACACACAGAAAGACACACTGTCTCTAATTTGAGCGACGCGAATGGCTTCATGACGAAATATATTACCTAAAAAACAAACAAAGACAAGGCCAATAGATGACTACTGAGATAACCAAGGGTAAGAGAATCCCTCTGATTGAGTTTGCTTGGAGTTGGAGAAACTGCTGGGAGATCCTGGTCACTTGTGCTGACCCTTCCCTCCTCCTCTCCTGCCCTGCCACCCGAACGCCTGAATCATGCCGGTCGTCAACTGCAAGCATCCCGGGTCCCTGAGGCCCGATGACACAGAGGCTCCATGTCGATCACGCGGGTGCTGAGCACACAGCATCAGGGTGACAGGAAAACCCCGAGGGCTCCTCCGGCACCCCCTCATCCCACACTCTCTCAGCGTCTGGCATCACATGCTGAGGAAAGAATGATGGCTGGCTAGATCGTTGCCCAATGGCTCTGCAGGTTTTAATGTCCTTGCCACTAAAAACCGTATCCTCAGGGTTGGGAAGCTCACTGTCCAGTCCATTTTCGCCCCCCGTGTCCCCGCCGCTAAAGAGACTACAGATTAGGTAAGGCCATCCATGGAAAGTCAAGGTCGGTGCCCCCTGCGATTGCTACGTAGCCTGCACCATGGCGGTGCCGTCTACACTTGGTCTGTTGTGACTGTCAAGGGATGAGACCGGACTCCTGGGTGACGGACACTTGGAAGTGCACTGAGTGTGCTGCGGGAGGAGTTGGAATTGGGGAACAGACTGAAATGCGTCCTAACACGGACCCCTTCGACCTTCCGGAAAGGAAGGAGTTGTGTTTGGCTTGGTTTGTGGGTTCCCCCCGTGAACGTCCAGATCAGGACGACATTCAGGTGCCGCGGAAGGGAGGCAGCTCGTACGTCTAGCACAAACGTTTCCCCGAGCCCTCCAGTCCGAGCGATCCTTGCTGCTCCCCGAGGCCAGGATTGAGGGCGTCCCACCCCGCGGCTTCCCTGGCCCCCCAGGAAGGAGGAGAGTGGTTGTCTTGGGCCACGCATAACGCACACCCACAGGCCCGAGGGCTGATGAGCTGGAGCACAAAAGGGGTGCGCTCACTTTCCGTCCCGTTTTAGGAAAGTTTAGGGACGTGCGCTGGGCCGCCTCGGGGCCGTCCCAGGCCGAGCCCGATTGAAGGAGATGGTGTAGTCAGGGCTGAGTTCTGGTACCTTCGCCAGCCCCATTTCGTGAAGGGTGGCGGGCACCAAGGTCCGGAAGAGATGGAGGAGAGAGATGATGCCTCCTACCTTTCCAGCAGGCAAAGCGGAAACGAGACGAACGAGCAGTGGTGAAGCAGTGCAAGCCCGTCACGTGTCCTGGGCAGGAGGGCACAGCTGAGCGAGCTACTGCTGTATGCAGGAAGGAGGGGACCCCCATGACAGCCGAGCCCAGAGATGAGTAGGGGGTGGCCGGGAGGCCAGAGGCAGGCGTCCGGGCTGAGCGAGCCCTTAGCGACCGTGTGAGCTGTCAGGGCTCTGAGCGGGGCCGTCGGCATCTCCCAGTGGCCGGTGTATCGGGTGACGGTGACGGCCCCGAAGGCCTTACACACCACGTCCAGAATCCTGCACTATTTACTTATTTATTTTTTTACTTTGCACAGAAAGCCAGCCGATCAACATTTAGGTTTTCTTGAAGATTCCTGGAGAGCAGTTTGGAGGCCCGATTGGGAGTGGCATTGAAGAAGGGAGGGGACATCGGCACTAGTCTGGATGTGCTAGTGGTGACCTGGACTGGTGTGAGGCGTAGGGGTGGGTCCTGAGGCCTGTTTGCCTGCAGATACGGTGTTGGCGTTTTTTGTAGTTGTCCGTCTGGTGTCTTGTTGTAATTTCTGTTTCTTGGATAATCGTTGATGGCCACTCGTACTATTGGTGATTTCTCTCATGTCCGGCGTAGCGTTTTGCCCCTGGTGGTGGCGGAGTGTGACGGAGACGGCCCGCTATCCCTCATATCCTCTCGCCTTCTTTCGTTGGGAATAAGCCCCCGCATTTGAGCTGGGCACATGCCACGGCGACCAAACCGAGTTCCAGCCTCCGTGGTGGTTGGAAGGGTGTTGGGACAGCTTCCTGGCTCGTGTGACGTGTGTGACGTGTGAGTGGTGCCCAGAAAGAGGAAGGAAGAGGAAGGCACACCCTGTCCCCTCTTCCAGCCCACTGGAGTCGGGGGATGAGGGCAGGAGCAGGAGCAGCCCGCGCAGAGGAACCGGGACCGCGAGCGAGAAGGAGCCCGGCCCCACCGCAGGGCGGCCGGGTCAGCCCCGACAGGCTCACGCTCAGGCCGCGACGGGCGGGAGGCAGTCATGTCTACATCGTCTGAGTCGCCGTTACTTGATTGGACCCACTGACAAAGTAGTCACACCTTTCTCCCTACAAATACAAGGCATTAGAATTGTTTTTAATGTATGGGAACTCTATGTGTACACAGTGATTTTGTATGTAGATAAAGTACACAAATCGCGTTTTGCTGTAAAGGTGCTAGACTTTTCTCCATGTTGTCATTTTCCTTTGTTTCTAACTTCCTCTGGCCGTTCAGACTGGGAAACGATTTCTTCTGCAAACTACTGTAATGTTCCTTCTTACCTTCCTCTCTGTCTCTCCCTCTCCCATCCTTAAATATATGTATTTCTTCAAGTCCTGTGCTTGAATACCTTGTTTAAAAAAAAAAAAAATTCTCCTCCTGAATCTTTATCTACTTGCACAGTTTCAAAACCTTGTTATCACCCAAGCACATGTGAGTCTGAAATACGGTTTTCTCGTCACCAGCACTCTCCTGAGGCCACTAGCTGCCTGCTTGTCCTCAGTCCCACCATGTACCTCTAGCATTTTGCATTTCTTGCGTCGGGTATCATGTCCAAGTTGTCATGCATGGTACCAGCATTCTTGAAGGCACCCAGACTTAAATCTTGTTACTGGGCTAAGGATCTGGCCGCATGCTGCCCGAAAGACAGTAATCAGGAGACACCAAGATTGGTGGAAAGAAAAGCAAGTTCATTCCCAATGTGGGCGTTCGGGGAAGGCAGCGGACTCCTGTCTCAGGACTCCCAGGTTGGAAGGTGTTATAGGCAGGTGAGAAAACAGCAGAGCAAAGGCAAGGGGGAGGTGGCCAGGCAATTCCTAGGCACTGAGATTGGGAAAAGGACAGCAGCAACAAAAAGGTGCTGCCTGGGGTCTGCTTTGTTTCAGAGATAAGGCTATTCTGGCCCCTGTTGGGGGAGGGAACCTCCTGTTCTTAGCAAAGCTGGTGTCTGAGGGCTGTCAGTGTAACTGTTTACCAGGTATGCGTGCAGCCCGGAGACAAGCAGGGCCAGGAAGGCCCGTACGCGTGCAGCCCGGAGACAAGCAGGGCCAGGAAGGCCCGTACGCGTGCAGCCCGGAGACAAGCAGGGCCAGGAAGGCCCGTACGCGTGCAGCCCGGAGACAAGCAGGGCCAGGAAGGCCCGTACGCGTGCAGCCCGGAGACAAGCAGGGCCAGGAAGGCCCGTATGCGTGCAGCCCGGAGACAAGCAGGGCCAGGAAGGCCCGTATGCGTGCAGCCCGGAGACAAGCAGGGCCAGGAAGGCCCGTATACATGCAGCCTTGAGTGAACAGAGCCATGAAGGCTGGCGGGAAGGAGGCAAAGCAAAAGGTTTTAGGGTAAATTACATTGTGGGATGGAACTAAACTTAAGAGTGTTAAGTCCTGAAAATAGAAAACGCAACCTTATTCCTCACACTTAGGCAGCCGTCAAATTCTGTTTGTCCCTGGATGAGTTCTCTGCTTCCACCGTAGTCTACCGAAAATACCCTAAGGTAGGCTCTAAAATGTCTTAGTTGGGTGGTGTTTTTTTTTTTTTCAAGTTCAATTTTAAAATTAAAATGGATTCCTTTCTCCTCCTGAGATTGTGAAGTTATAGCTCACAAGTGAGGCATGACACTGGCTTTCAAAAATGTATTTGAAACCCTATCCCTGCCTGCCAACTTATATAAATAGAGCCCGCAAGTCCCTGTGACATTCAACAGTAGTCAGATTACAGTGGCTAGGTTCTTGAGATGATGGCTGTCTTCTTCTGCAGAGCAGGAAGGCTATATTTAGAACGAGTGTCTGTGTCACTCTTGGGAGTCTTTTTCTTTAAATAAAAGTTTGCATGGTGAAAACCTGTTGTAGGTGGAGTTTCAGGAGGGTAATGTGTAGTGAAAATCAAAAACATTCAGTGAAAACTCCTCTGCGAATGCAGGCGGACTACTGTCCTTTCCATGACCTTTTATCATTGCATGTGTGAAGCCACGATGAGAATTTTCCGAACGGAGAGACTGCTGGGGGTTGCCGATAACGAAAACTTTCATTCACCTGCTCTCTCGTGTGGGTGTGTTTTGAATCGTGTCATTCTCGAGAAGCAATGGCCAAATGCATTTCGTAACCCCTGGGCAAGTTAGAACTCGTCCAAAGCAGGCCTTCTCTGATACAACTGGACCTGGAAGCTTCCCACCCCATCCTCCCTGGATCTAGATCATCAGGGTCTTTCAAGTAGACCCCCACATCTTACCGAGTCCATACGCAGAGCTGGAGGTACAGCCCCCATCCACAGGCCGAGATGCTAGAACAGGGGGGACCTGTGCCGGGAGCCCCGCCTCTGAGGGGAACACTTGCAGGGTGAATGGCGCTCCAAAGGATGTCTAAATCCTCCTTGCAGACAAGGAAATGGGTGGAGGGGAGGAGGCGCTCTCATTCGGTGGCCCTGTAAGGCACGGGGACACTGCCCACTTGGGAAGCACAGTGGCTCTCCCAGCAGTCACATCAGGAGCCCTCCTTCGGTGCAGCGTTAGTGGGGAATGGATGTAGGGTTCAAGGAAGTCTCTCTAGCACACTCCTCGGGGCGGGCAAGCGGTTTGGAAAGTCCGCCGTCCCTGTGGGCAGAGCCCTTGGCGTCCGTAAGGCGGAAACGCACGTGGGGGGTGGGGGGAGCAATCCCCAGTCCGCAGGCATGCTCCACCCGGGGGTGGTGAGCGCTGCCCTAAACGTCAGGCCCAGCGTGATACCCACACTCGAAACAGAGGGTGCCGTGCAGTCCCACGCTACCTCAGAGATAAAACATAAACTCACCAAGGAAAATAGAAAAACCTGAGTTAAAAGGGTAACGATGGCCTTCAAGCATCGAAAACAGACTTTCTACAGAAGTGTAAACTACAGCAAGACACAAAGGACCAACTCAAGGGCAAGGTCGCCATCAGTGTAGTTAGGGACAGCAGTGCGCAGGCCTTTGTCTTTTCTCCATTAATCCTGCAGAACCGTACACCATAGCAATGAGGACTATTCTTTGACGATGGAAATAATAAAAACAACAGAGGTTGAGCAAGTTTAAAAACCTTGGTCAAAGGCATCCAGCCGGTAAACGTAGCGAGACAGGGCTGACCGAGGCCGGTTTGCACCGTTGAACACGTGGATCAGACTTGAATCAAGTTTCCCCGAATGGTGTGAGAGTGCAAGGTGCCCTTGGAACCTTCGAAAAGAGAGAAGAGAAGCATGCTATTGGTTAACATGAAATTATTTTCTAAGAAAGCCCCCTAGGAAGACGACTCATCGAGTTCTCTTTCTGTGCACAGACGCGAGGGAAGCTGTGATGCAAAGGTTCAGCCACAGAGGCACGCTGTTGAGTAATTTCTGCAGATACCCCCAGTCTTCACAGTGATGAGAAAAACAGGAGGGAAAGGTTAATGGCAAAGCAGCTGTTTTTAGGCTTTCAGAGAGAAGCTCCCACATGACTTCAACAGGCCTGAGCCAACAGAGCTCCCAGCAAAATGAACTAAATTGCATTGTCTTTTCAGGTCTCGGGGCAACTGATGACGCTCCTGCAATAGCGTGCTTCACGGCTCAGCGCCACAGAAATGCAAAGGTATCTGGATTATCGGTTTTATCAGAGCTCTGGGCATTAAATTTAGACGCGCACAGTTGGAGAAAACTGCACACTCCAGAGAAGTTCCTGATTTGTGTATAAGCTAAGGCATTTCTTCTGAGCGAATGTAGGTTATCGCAGCTGTCTGAGTGACTGGATCTCTAAGGCGATCATCATCGCTGGCTTCTGAAACGTCCCTGCACCGTCCTTAGGGACAGAAGGAAGCATCACCTACACTCCACTAATTCCTACCAGGTCTGACCAGTTGAAGCATCAGCCTTTTGTCTCCAAATACCTGTTGGGAGAGATCAATTATGTTTTTATGGGACGCTTAAAAAGCCCCAGGAGCAGTAATAATAACAAGAGTAGTCACAATGTTCGTATTACGTAATCGAAGCCACATTATGCCAACCGTGGAAGGCATTGCATCATAACTTGACCAAAAAATTTTAAACATAACTGAACGTAGATCAAACTATAGCCTAGAGTGATTCATTCATCTCAGTAAATGATTCATTCATTCTGCTCAGTAAACATTTAGTGACAAAGATGCGATGCTCTTTCCAGTCAGTGGGTAAACCAAAATCAGCATCCAGGACTGAAAATATTGTTGTAAGTTTTGCTTATTTTCTCTAATCTTCAAGGACCTGTTGGAACGTCTTAGTAACCTAGATGCTGTCTTCACAGCTTCCACTAAGTATGTATTGCAGCTGAGGCTGTGCCTGTTGACATTGTGGGACAGCAGTATTATAGGAAATGGTACATAATAGCTCCTGAGCTCATGAAAGCAACCCGTCACAGAAAAGCTGCATGATTGCAGTGTCTCCTAGGACGAATCTTCATGGCTCAGATAACTTGCCTTTCCATTTATTTATGGCAAAGTCTGTTGTCAAGGTAACAGGTCTACAGAGCCATCACGTCCATACGGTGCGAGCAGACTTTCCACTCGTGGTCGTCTCTTCTATCTCGCAAACAATCAATGGCCTCACAAGCAAAGTTTCTGTTTCAGTTGATTGCTCAGCAGTCACCTTTTATGAAGTGTGAGTTTGTTTGCTAGAATATCGAATTCCATTCCATTCAAAGACTCGGCTTGGATAAATGATAACTTTTGCTGGGGAAATTCTAGATATTATTGTGGGATGTAGACCTTGAAAATGAATACCCAAACAATGGACTCTTAAGTGTCTATTCAATACAAATGAGCATAAAAACCCCATCTATACCCCAAAATTGATTTCATAGACTCAGTTATTTGATAAAAAAAGGTTTTTTTTTTGGCTACATTTTTATTTTTACCATTTACTGCTGTCCACTTCCGTAGCGTCCGTCAGTGCAAAGGACGGTTCTCCCTTCTCAAAGTTGGAAACCTTCACTGTCGCCTGGCAAAGCAGTGTTCTTGGAGCTCGGGCCTGGCACTAACACGTGACAACAAAGTTCTGCTGCGTTGCTGGGCACCTAACCACTCAGAAGACGAAGAAAAGAAAGATAAGAACGCTTATTGAGGAATGATCCTGAGTGAAATCTTTGTGCCATAGCAATAGAGTTAAGACGGTGTTTTAAATTTTTTGATATTCCAAAATGTATAAATCTTTATAATGCATTGGCCAACGTGTTAATAGTTAATTTTAGGGAGTTCCCTGATGGTGTAGTGGCTTAAGGCTTCGGCGCTGGTGCTGTCAGCGCTGTGGCCTGGGTTCGATTCCCAGCCAGGGAGCTACCCACATACCAAAAAGCAAAAAAAAGAAAGAGAAAAAAAAAAGTTAATTTTAATTTTTTAATGACGTCATTGTCATTGTACGTGGATAGTCACCAGATAGGAGAGAGGTTGGGTTGCGGGGAGAAAGGCGAAGGAGATGAAAAAGTACGAATTGCTAGTTAGAAAAATAGCTGCAGGGGTGAAAGTACGGCCTAGGGGCCGTCGTCAGTAACATTGTGAGCACTTAGTAAGGCAAAGGCATGTCCAATCCTGTGCTGCGCACATGAGACCAATATAATAGTGTATGTCAACTGGAATTTTAAGAATTCAATGAACACAAAAAGACAGGCTCGGTCTCTAAGGGACGTTCAGCTCCCTAACTTGCATTTCCGCTACAAAGCCGTATTCGTTTTCTCTCAGCACCAGCAGCAAAACGTCATCCATCTCCCCCTCTGTCTTCAGCTCTCAAAAAAGTACGGTCGCGACGAAGTTAAGCACCTTTCCCAGAGATGCCTAGTTTATGCTCAGGATGCAGTTCAGACGGGCGTTGGGGCATGCGGTTCCGTGTGGCGGACACGGATGGGAAGCAGCTGGGACAACGCAGTGTGTGATGAAGTGATTTATTATTGCTTCCGAGTTTAGAGTCCCCAGCAAACCTGCGCCAGGCCCCTACAATGCACCACCACCTTCCGGGCTCAGTAGGCACAGCAGTACCGGCCTGTGGCCTCTAAGGGGCAGTTTAGGAGAAGGGTCCTTCAGGCCAATTCGGAGCCCAAGCGTTGCCTGAGAAATGTGAAACCAAGAGCCGTTTTCGCGGGGAGCCTGGGGGCCACAGCCACCAGGAGATGCGCAGGGCAGCGGGGAAGGCAGGGCCGCGGGCCTCAGGTTCTGGTCTCCTTGCTCATTAGGGATCCTGTTCTGGCCAGCAATTGGGCTCCTAAACGAATCCAAAATGAATCCGTGTTTTTGGAGCCCGTGGGCCTCTGACCTTGGCTGTGTCGATTTGCAGGTGGTGCTCTGCCTGGGTGCCTTTGTTTTTACGGGAATAGAAAGAGATTTGTTTTGGTGCAGGAGCAGGAACCAGTGAGAGCAACAGAGAGTGAAAAGCTGTTATGGCCACTGTCTCATTCGGGAGGTGGTTTGGGGGGCTTGGTGGGGAGGCAAGTTAGCACTGTAACCGTGAGCCGTGCTTATGAATGACTATATTCAACCACGGGGACGAGCATGAGCACTACCAGGCTTCAGGGCATGACAGAAGACTTGGGGAGAGAGCTGCACGCTCCCCACGCCCACGTCACACGTCACAGTGCAGGGAAGCTTTGTCACCACGAGTGTAGTGTCCAGAGAAGAAGCAACAAGGGTGTTTCCAGAAACTGCTACAGAAGACGTGACTCTGAAAGTGTCATTCTAACACGGATGACCAGCGAGGTGACTGAGTGAATAATCCTGTTTCTGTTTGCCTCAACCTGTGTTTAGGTTCTGAGACTATAGAAGCTTGTAAATAAAACGGAAATAGCCATTTAGGGAATTTGTTGTGGCTCGAGCAGTACTGCTGTGAAAATCCTCTAACACGATGGGAGATGTAAACGGGCTCATTTTCTCTAGTGCTAGTATGGATGACCTGTCATGTTGGGTGTCCTACGGTGGACCAGGAGAGGATGTAAGACACAGGACCTGATGGCATGGGCCACAAACAGGGAAATACTATGCTTGGTGGAGCAGAGAGAGGCCCGTTCAGAGAAGTGACAGCTGCTGGTGCAGCATCTGAGCTACTGTTAGGGTCGATGACAGGTGAGGCGCCTCCCTCAGCTCTAAGTGACATCTCATGGTACAGGGTATTGCGGGGACGTGATACTTGCAAGAGGCTGGAGAGCCTTATTGCTGTGCTGGTCAAGCCTACCAAGCTAGCCAGAAAAATTGGAAGTGTATGTCAAATGATGGTTATCTTTTGAAGTGACACTTGGATTGCACATATGATATATCTCAATGGAAGTGAAAACAACATCCAATCAAACATCAAATAAAAGTTCTGCAAACCATCCAAACAGCCTAATTCATGACTGTGGCTTGTTGATGGCACCATTGGGTTCAAGGATAAATGTTAGAAAGCCTAGAACTAGTGGACTGACTGCTTTTCCTTCAGGCAATTTCCATGAATGTCATTGCGGATCATTTAAGCGGACAACTCAGGTCACATGCACTTGTCAGAAAGTTAATTTATAGAAGTTTAGATTGAAATCTTATGAGAATAAGATATCCTAATCAGGATACGAGCCTGAGCAGAGGATCATTTCACATATGCTGTAAGATAAGACACGGCTGTGTCTAGGGAAGGGCCAGTATTTCTTCCAAATATAACTCTGAAGCACTTAAATATTGAGTCCGCATAGTATCACGTGAACATATGAGCCTTGGAAGGTCAAAATTATTTCAAATACTCAACGAAGTCACTCAAAGTGCTTAATATCCACAGGTTGCAAAATTTCAAGGAATGAAATAGTGCAAGAGGAGGTTTCAAAATATATCTCCAGGGACCTAAATGAGTTTATCTACTGTCTAGGAGTCATAAACAGAGACCAATCAAATGTTAGAAGACAGCTGCTAAAAAGGATCATTTGAGTTTTAGAATTATTCTTTCTGACAGGAATTAGCTAGCAGAGCAGTTTTTATTGAAACCACTTCTCCATTTGACAATAGAACCATGTCATCAGCATGTTTATTTTTTCTGTTCTTTAGAAAGAGATGACAGAAAATGACAGCTTTTAACCCAGTTAAGGCTGTCCAACCCAAGCCTGTTAGAATTTAAGCATGTTATGATGATACAATGATATAATCCCAATAAAGTTCTGTCCCAGGATTTCCAGTAAACTTCCCTTGAAATAAATTTAATCAAACCATTGCAATTTTAAAAAATGGTCCAGCCACTCTAATTTTTTTTCAGTAACTCTCAATAGGCCAGAGTCCATGTCACCAAAAGATCCTCCTTTGCATGATCGAAAAATGTAGAATAAGTACAAAGTTCTTTAAAAATCAAGACATGTAAATACATAAAAACAGACCCCAGACACTTATAGAGCAGTGATCAGAGGTGGAGGCAGATCTTACACAGTTTGTCAGGTAAACGAACATGACCTGAAGGGACATGCCCCTTTTATAGGTGACAAGTGCCTATTTCAGTGAGTTCAGTAAACATGCGCGTGGCCATTCTTCCTTCATCTACGTCAAGGCTTACTTTTAATTTTTAGCTGGAGAAGTACGTCGACTTAAAACTCAAAGTTTCCTTTTTTTTAATGACGAGTAAGTTGTCATTAGGAAAGCTGGGGTTTCTTCCAGAGCCTTTCTCCTTTGGACACTCTGCAGACATGTTTCAGGAGCAGAATCTCAGTCATCGGAGGGACGATCTGGCGAACTTCCTGCATCTGAAAGGCTCCAAATGGTGGCATTTCGTCTGGCTTGACATCAGCTCAAAAGCAGCAGCTGACTGAGGAGTTTGCAAGTAGCAAACGGGCATCATCTCGTCGATGCAGTGACATACTCAAGCCAGCTCCCGAGACACAGTAGCCTGAAGAGTGTTTAGACCAAGTCACCTTCCCTGTGCTGGAAATAGTGCCTGTCTGCTCCACGTCCCCCTTCCTTTGAAGGTGTATTAAGACGTGTGAGGATACCACCTAGGAGTGCTAGATGGAGGGTCTCTCAGCAGACACATTTCTCTTCAGGTCCCTTTCCTGAGTTGTACGGGTCCCATAGGGTTAGTCCAATATCCCACTGCGTGTTGCAGTTTACAGCCTTTAGAACACATAAAGCTGTTCTTATGAGCATTACATGTTGAGAAATGTTAAGGCAATAAATATTATTTCAGTAGATTGAGCATGGCATCTTCCAGGAGAGAAAAGAAATTGCTTTGCTAAGGAGTAACAGCTAAGTTTCCCAACTGGCATGCTGTTTAAAAAAAGGAAATAAATAACCTTGAGAAATAAATAGATGAAATTGAAGTGTTTATAGGTCAACACAGTAAAATATTTAATAATTTCTATATTTAACCTAATACATATTTTTCTTGAATGGAGAGTTTCAATATTGAAAGAAGGTGCTTGCAAAAACCATCCAAAATTGAATGTGTTTTTGACCAAATGAGAGGCTTGACCAATGTGGTCATAAGTCCCCTGTGTTTCATTTGGTTTTTTTCCTCTCATGTGTCCCATGACCAGAACTGAAGCAGCAGGCCACTTGGAGATGTCCATGGACACAGACAACCAACCAACCAAACAAACAAACAAAAAGCCAACCAGACCTGCCTGATGCCATTTGTTGCAATCCATCCCAAAACATGTGATGATAAACATCCCTTTCGTGAGTCCGGTAACCTCAGCATTGCCATGACATGTGTCATTAGGTGTTGCCCAACACTGGGACTCGGGGTGGTTCTCCATTCTCCTTAAGGTGCCGTGAAGGCCCGGACAAGCTCTCCGGAGTTCAGAAGCGCCGGGAGAGCACCCTGTGGATGAAGTACTTCTCACACGGCTCGTGGGCTGGAGGGAGGGTCTCTCCTCAAAAGCGATTCCCTCAGCAGCCTCAGCAGAATCGCTGGCTGCGTTGACCGCTACGATCCGTGAAATGCGTTCCTGTGCCCATCAGCAACGCTGAGATGGAAGAGAATTCGCCAGCTGACCGTGTGTGGGCAGCACGGGGCCCAGCGCCGCCACCCACGCTGCTCTTGCTGGCTGTTGGAAATAAATTCGCAGTGGCCGGGACAAGCGATGACACACCTTCGCAGCTATCACGTTGATGGTCAGTGCTGTCTATGCACAGGGGAGTAAAATTGTTAATACGTGTAAGTATGTTTGTGGTTTTTGCTTTCCCAAAGACGAGGAAAGGAATGACTACAGCTAATAATTTCACAGTTCCGGTGTTCTTCTTGCCTTTTTGTATTTTGTTGCATGTTATGAGGAAATTATATTTTATGGTAAAAATTATAACCCTGCATACAGTAGGGGCAAATAAAATAAAAAATAGGAAGCTTAATTCTCCCTGTTGAAAATGAGGTTGAGACTCCCCACCCCTATTCTTTTTCTTAGAGAAACTATTTTAGAAAACTGTTCATTGTAAATACTTGCTTCTTCCTTTAAAATGTATATAAATCCTTGTTGAAAACAAAACAGATTTTTTTTTTTTGCTTCATGACCCAGCTATTTTTTTTACAAGGACTGGAGAGCCGTATCTTTGAAATGTAAACATCAAGGGAGATTGTACCCCTGTCTCCCAGTTTCTGGAAGGTTAGAAGGCTAACAATATCCATGTGGATGCGTGGCTCCAATGTGCCAAACTACATCCTATCCTAAAGATTTGAAAGTTTGTTTTCTTTCAGCTAACCACGCCGACTACCAGATACAGTTAGCGTGAACTGTGCACGACAAATGGTGCTGTCAGGTCACCTTACTTGAGGACTAGTTATTGGTTATCTTGGAAACGTGTAATAGTTTTATCTGCTTGGTTATACATGAGAATGAGATTCCTTTCTGCCTTTGCGATCTCTTAGCAGATTACCTGTGATAAGTTCATATTCTGGTTGAATGCTAACTCAATAATGAAACTTTCTTTTCTCTATTTCTGTAGAGAGGATTTCCGGTTAGGGAAGGATTTTATTGTTCACTGTATTCCCTCAACCATTTTGGCAACAAGGGGAGGGCCAGCTTTGCAGACCCTGAATGGAGTGGACAGTTGAAGGTCTGTGGTCACACAGCAGTGAGTTAAGAGACCGTGAATTCTAAAACGTTTTTCTTCTAGCTGTCCTCTCTTTAGGAATACTAGCCAGATGAACTACACTCTTCAAATTCAAGATTTCACTACTCTAAGTGTGGATGATGTGGGCTCTAAAATCCCATCAGGATCACCATTAGGTTACAAAATATGGGAGAACAGGAATGTGGCCTGGAGGTCTTTCTATGAAATGGTACATGTCTCTGTCACATTCGGAATGAGTATACACATGAGAATCGGCCCTGTGGTGGTTCAAGGGTGGTGCTTTAACAGGGTCTTGGCAGGGCCTCATCCCAGGCAAATGAGTTATTGGTATTTATGGGATAAAGAGAAACAACATGTATCCCTATCAGTGTTATATGTTTGGAAAGCTTAGAGAAGACTTTATTCAAAAGTCTCAAGACCCATTGAAGAAAATGGTTTTTCAAATTTAGATCCAAATTCAACTTGTCCATATTGTACTTTGTGTTGTTAGAAAATGAAAGGTAATGTGAATTCCAGCAGGATCTCTGTTTTTTTCAAATAGAAATTAACAAGATGATTCTAACATTCGTATGGAAATTGGATGGACCTGGAATGGTCAAACAGTCTTGGCAAAGAAGAACAAAAGTCAAGAAATTAACTAAACTGACTTCAACTTTTATAATAAAAATAATCAAGGCAGTGTACAGTTTGTGTAAGACAGGATTCAGAAGTAGATTCATACATAGATAGTCAATTATTTTAAATAATACTAGCAATTCAATGGAGAAAAATAAAAGTCTTTTCAACAAATGGTGCTAGAACAACTGGACATCGTATGGGATGAAGAAGATCTTGAGCCCTATCTTATATACAGAAAATTAATTTGAGGTGGGTCATAAATCTAAACATAAAAACAAGGAAAAGGAAAGTATCTGTTGAAACAAGATGGGGTGGCAGGGGATGCAAAATATTTTGAGGGAGATGCAAAGAACAAAACCTGCAATATTTAGACTAAAGATGGTAAATTAGTCTGCATTAAAATTTAAAAAACACTTCTACTCATCCAAAGGTACTACCAAGATATTCGAAAAGTCAGCCAAAGGCAGTAAGAAAATACTCATAAAACATCTGACAAAGAACTCTATAGATTACAGAATATGTAACGGACTCACATAACACAATAATCAAAAGACAAACAACTGAATAAAAATAGGGGAAAACTTGAATATCCATTTCACAAAAGAAGACATAGACATAGGCAACAAGGATATGAAAAGCTCTCAACATTATTAGTCACTGAGAAATGCCCATTAAACCACATTAAGATAACCATTGTTTAACTCCAGGAATGAATAAAATAAAAAAGAAGAATGACAATATCAAATGTTGGCAAAGAGATAGAGCAACTGGAACTCTGGAACATTCTGCTGGGGGTGTAAAATGGTAAAACCACTCAGTTACAAATAAGAAAATGTGGAGGAATAGGTCATATACTATGGTGTTGGATTGGAAATGGAGGTATCTGCAGAAGTACCTGCCTGGAGGAACAGATTAGACTAGGTAGATAGGTAGGTAATAAGAGACATAGATAGAAAGATAGATAGAAAGACAGAAAAGATAGAGATAGACAGAGATTATGTATGTGTGAGTGCCTTTGAGTATATGTAACAATGTATTTGCATTTCCTAACTAAGAGGGCCTGGAAGCATTAGTTATGCACACACTCCATGAAGCAATCAGAAGGACCACAGTAAGTACCCAGACCTTGATTTCTAAAGAGTCTTCGCTGAAAGGAATCAGGACCGCTTGAAAAAAATAGATGATTCCAGGGTTAGTTAGGGACAAGGAAATTGCAAAATAAACCCAGGAATTTTTATTGTACCAAAGAGTAAGGAGATGCTTAAAGAATGATCAGGATATGTCAGAAAGACCCAGGACACAGTTTGAAGAGGTTTGGCTTCCCAAATCTGGGACATTTGTGCATTAAAATAAATAATGAAATTAATTTAGTGAAAGAATTAGAAATCTATACATATAAATAAATGAGAAGGAGAAGCTTTTACTTGTATTAGAAATAGGATGACCAGATGTCCTATTTTCAACAGGACCGAAAATGTCCTGTTCCCAATGGTACATATGGTCAGCCTGGTCTCACTGGGCTAAATTCAAGGTGTCAGTAGCCTGGCCATACGTACTGCTTAAAATGGGATGTCTGGTCAACCTAATTAGAAAGCACACTACTGAGTGGCAACAGAGTGATGGATCTAGAAAATCATCAATACGTATCAATAGTGGAGGGAAGTTTGATGAAGAAGAGGATAATTATGTCACGTCAAAATGTCTCCCACAAGGGGTCCCCCTGGTGGTGTAGTGGCTAGGCTTCAGCACCCTCACCTCCACGGCCTGGGTTCGATCCCTGCTTAGGGAACTCAACCAAAAAAAAAAAAGTCTCCCACAAACAAACTGTTAATTAAAAGCCGAAAAGTGGTAACTTTACAGCATGTACACCTGTGGACGCCACCCGATCAGAGTTAAAGTCACCAACACTGCAACAAGTCAACATCATATGCCTCCTCATAAGTTGCACTGGGAAGAACAGGAAACCGAACATATAACATTCCTGCCCCAAATTCACAGTCTGCATCTAGTAGCAAAAAAGTCCTCTCAATTCGGTTGTAAACCTGAAAGTACACCAAAAAAATTAAAGTCCTTAATATAAATAAAGGGCTTTAAACATTTGAAAACAACCCGAGCCCACGTTCAGCCACGGCCAGGAGGGTTGTAGGTGCTCCCCTAGTTTCCCAGAAACAGCACTGATTGACCCCTAAACGTCGCGAGCAGCAGCACCTACCGTATGTGCATCCGGCCACCTCCTGCTGGAACGGCACTTCGGAGATACTTCAGCCTCTGCCTGGAAGACCACTGTGCTGCCTCACATCTGCAGTGACACCTGATGGGTAGATGATTTGTATTTTTCTAATGCGTAAAGACATGTATTTCTTTCCTACAGTAGAAAACAACATGTTATTCTCTGGTATAAAACACCTTGCCTTCAAAATTAACCTAAGAACAACAGCATTTACCCTGTTACTTGGTTGTCGACGTATAAGATTTCACTGCCAGATGGGGCTTTTATACTGTTACTCCTAGATTTTCATGAAATCCCCTTTTAGGCTGACATTTCATATACTTGAGCTGAAAAACTCTGAAGAATGCATGTTCATTATATTAGTTTACTTTCCACATTTAGGAAAAATGTATAGTCTTTAGTTTATTAAAGTGCACTTAGGTAGTTCTAATCATTAGTTCTACTGGAAAATATAATACTTTACATAGGATCAACCAAATGTAATTACCATCCACGAGCATGCTATTACGTATTTTTGAATGTCAGTTAATTTTAGAATTTTGTTATATCACAGTGGCAATAAAAAGGCTATTTCTTCAATAAAGTTTGGATTAAGACAAGAAAATTTATAAGCTAATTATGTCCCTATGTTTATTGTTTATTGTTTTTTTAGATTCCACACATAAGTGAAATCAAACAGCATTTGACTTACTTTGTCTGACTTATTTCACTTAAGCGAAATTGTGTAGTATGTTTTTAATTCAAAGGTTGTGCATAGAAATAGCAGGCAAAAGGATTTTAAAGTTACCTTATTGTTACATTTGATTGAAATGAAGGTGGTGAAATCTCCGTGGAAAGGAATGCACTAGCCACATAAATGACACACTAATTTATTGTTTTATTATTAGTCGGATGTGAATTCTTAATGAGAGACTACTCCTAATGATTTTAATTTGCAAGCCCATGTAATTTATTAACGTCTTCAAATTGAAAATTTCCAGGGTGAAAAAATATCTCATCTTTATGTATTTTCTGTCTGCTCAGAGCACTTTACCCAGTCCATCCACCAGCAGAAGGCAGCCAACCTGTAGATGAAGTTTTGATCTATAGATGGGATTATAGCTGCATTCTAGTTCCTATTAGAGATAGAAGTCAAGTTCATTGATGGCTTGTAAAGGCTGATTATAAGGCCAACTTCCATTGCTTTAGGAGACAGGTATGTATCATTTCAGATCCCTTCACATGGGGAAGGCTGGACAATGGCCCAGGAATACCATACATAATGCGCTCCCGTGTATAATGCGCACTCACGTTTTGGGCCCAAACTTTCAGGGGGAAGAAAATCTTTCATTTTAATTTTTTAATTCAAAATTTTATTTGTTTATACTTAGGTCTTGATTTTTGTCTTATAAAGGAATTTAACCCTTTATTTTTTAACATATTATGGTACAAGAAATTTTATGTAACAACTTTTACCTCATAAACATAAATAAAAGAATTAAACACATTTATATAGATAAGAAAGTAGTACTACCCCTGTATAATATTCATCCTTATTTTTCCCTTACAAATTTGGGCTAAAAATGTGCGCATTATACATGGCAAAATATGGTAGTTTGCCGGGATTTAAATTTTGGCTTCATTTCTTGCTCATGGATAGGATCTCTCCATGCCTCAGTTTCATTATCACTAAAAGTGGAATAAAAATATTATGATGCATCATACTGCTTTGAGAAGAAAATCCAATAATCCACATAAACTGGGAGGCATAAGGTGCTTTTCAAAAAGCTTGGCACCAGCCTGAATCATGACCTTGAAGCAATTTCTGAACTCTAGGTAGTCCTTAGTGTATCTTAATACTTTCCCTCGGGTGCTTCTCCATAAAGAGAGCAAAGTAAAAGGTCTCAGAGAAGTACATATTTATTGGTTCTGTTCTTTAAAGCGGGGTTCAGCAGACTTTGTCCACAAAGGGTTGTAAAACAAAAAGAGGTTGTAGGCTGGATTCGGCCTGCTGGTTGTCATTTGCCAACCCCTGCCTTAGAACAAAGAAGAGGCACTGTATTTTAGTGAATGATAGATTTATCTTTAAACAGCTTTCATTTTTTTCTAATTAAAATTTAATTCATATGCAAGAAAGAAAACAAAAATAATTTGAAAAATATAGCATCATTTAGAGAAATACACAACAAATGACTCATAATCACATGTCATGAGTGACTAGTTTTCACAGTGGATGATTTTCTTTGTAAAATTTCTATTTATTTATCTATCTAAACAAATTAGAAGTATCCTGTGACTGATTACTAGGACATAAAAAAGAAAGCCACGTTACCATTTGCTGCAACGTAGATGGACCTAGAGGGCATTCTGCTAAGTGAAATAAGTCAGACAGAGAAAGACAAACACCGTATGATCTCACCTGCAGGTGGAATCTAAAGAACAAAATAAATGAACACACAAAACAGAAGCAGACTTACACACTCAGAGAACACACTGATGGATGCCAGATGGGAGGTGGGGGGAGGGGCAGGGTGGAAAAGGTGAAGGGAGGAGGAAGTACAATTGGAAGTTATAACATAGTCACCAGGATGTGACCTACACCATAGTGCATAGAGTCGGTAGTACGGTCACAACCATGTGTAGTGCCAGGTGGGTACTGGACTAATCAGGAGCAGCACTTCTTAAATGCTGTAAGTGTCTAACCATTTTGCTGTGTACCTGAAGCTAATATAAAATAATATTGAATGTCAACTGTAATTGAAAATAATTAATTTAAAAAGATGTTTTTAGGTATATTCAAAATTTTAATTCCTGATATTTCTTAGTATTATACAATGAATACCTCAAAAAATCATAATATCACTTATCTATCTTTTATTAAACTGTGCTAATTATACCTCATAGATTAATAGCTATTAATAATCTACCCTTTCCATTAGGGTGTGTTCAATTTCAGAGTAGAAACAGCCTTACTCATCTTTGTAAACCTCATGCTTAACACACGGTTGGTACCCAGCTGGTACTGATGATGAAATAAATTTGAAAATCTGAGAGCATAATTACCCTTTACTCAATGTTATAGCTTACAGTCCTGGTTCTAGTTCAGAGAGAAGATTCTCAAACTCATTACCTGACAATAATTAGCCACAGTTTTTCAGAAAATAAGAATAGCGTTGTTTTTGATTACCAGTTTATTTTAGAGTGCTCATCACTGGAGTAAAATAATATACTCAGTCAATTTCCAAGGTTGTTCCAATCTTTCTTTCACAGCCTGAAAAGCAATTTAACTTAAAATAATTTCCTCTAAATTGTTCCAAGTCATATACTTCTGAATGACATTTCAGTTAGTACATAAAATTCAACACTCAGTAGTAAAGAGGATGATATATAATTTGTGAAATAATGTATAAAATAAACATTCGAAGACACCCTTTTGTATGGAATACAGTGGCCATTTTCCTATGAGAAGTTCAATTTTCACAAGCATCCTCTTCCACAAAGTAAACACCAAGAGCTGAAATAAGTGTAACTTCTTCTGGTGAGGACAGGTATGCCTGAGTTTATGTTGTATCTAGAAGCACAAACTAGTTCTTTTTTTTTTGAAGAAAAATTCACTCACTCATCCCAAAATAGTTAAGAAAGTACTTGAATTTATCAGCTCAGTTAAAATATTTGAGTCACTGGACTGATTTCAATATATGTTTTCAAAATATCCTCTCTCTGGGAAGTCTGAGTTATCGTAATAGTCTCCTGAGCACAGACATCAAACGATTTTTCTCAGTGCCGTAGTAAAGGGGTCAAAAGTTAGCATGGAAGCAGAGGTGGAGGAGAGCTGCTTCGTCCTTGGAAACTGGAGAAGTTGGCACCTGTACAGGTGAGCTGATGGTTTGCTTTGGTACCCGCCCACCCGCACAGACACACGCTGTAATACGAGGGGCTGCGCTGCTCAGGGCCCCCTGCACTCGGCTGCCAAGACGGTCGTGTGGAGTACGAGGGCGGAGAGGAACGGAGGCTGGGGCAGCTCTCCTCGCTGAGATGGCGCTCTAGGGCCTGGGACTCTTCTAGGACGCTTGCTCCTGCTCGTAACCTCCTCCTGCACTTCCTGTGTCAACGTAACAGAAGTCCTCACTGCGATTCCAGCTCCCGGTCCCCTGGCGTCCTGGATTCTCTCTCTCTCTCTCTCTCTCTCTCTCTCTGTGTGTGTGTGTGTGTGTGTGTGTAGTAACACATATATGCAGAGAGAGAGAAAGCTGAGTATCGTCCACATAGAGATAACATTCAAAGCCCTGCAACTAGATGGAATGATCATGGAAGTGAGTGTGTGTGTGTGTGTGTGTGTGTGTGTAGTGGCTCACTTAGATTTCAGTTAGTTCCATCCTAATGAGGATTAATGTTCGGAGTGGGGGAGAAAGGGAAGAAATCAGCATAGGAATCTGTGAGAAAGAAAAAAAACCAGAAGGAGATTGTGCTTTTCCTGAAAGAAAAAAAAAGTTTCAGAAAAGAGAGAAATAATCTCAGTCCATAAGATACTGAGAACTGATCATTGGATTCCTCGCTGACGAGGAAGAGCCATTGCAGGGAAGTGATGGGGTGACATTTACTCAGGTGCATTCAGATTCATTCACGTAGAAGAGAATTAGGAGGCCAGGACTTGCAAACAGTGAGTTTACAGAACTTTTTCTTTTCTTTTCTTCCCTCATTTATTTTTATTTTTCAATTACATTGGAGATACAGTATTATATTGGTTTCAGGTGTACAACCTAGTGATGAGACATTTATATAACTTACAAAATGCTTATTCCGCTACGTCTGCTTCCCCTCTGACACCACAGGCGTTATAATGATCACAATGCTATTGACTATATGCCCTCTGCTGCGCTTTACACCCTGCGACTGCCTTGTGACTATGAACTTGTACTTCCTGATTGCTTTCTTTTCACCCACCCCTCTCACCCGCCTCCCATCATGCCCACGAATCTGGTACCCATCTGACACCACCCATGGTGACTGCAACATCATTGACTGTATTCCTGTGTCACACCCTGTATCCCCATAACTATTACTTAGTAACCACCAAACTGAATTTCCCGATCTCTCCCCCTTATTTCACCCCCTCCCCAACCCTCCTCCCATCCGGCAACAAACCAAATGTTTTCTGTGTCTGAATCTGCTCCTGTCCCACTTGTTTATTTTCTTCTTTGGATTTCACCTATCAGCAAAGTCAATGTGCATCTGTGTTTCTCTGTTTGACACTCTATTCAGTGCAATATCCTCCGTGTCTTTTGATTGGAGCTTTTAATCCATTTAAATTGAAGGTAATTGTTAATGTGTACCTGTTGCCATTTTATTGTTCACAATTTGGCTTTCTTTCCCCCCATCTTAAAGCAGCCCCTCTAACACTCCCTGGAGCACTGGTCTGGTGGTGATGAGCTCCTGTAGCTTTTTCTTGTCTGAGAAGCTCTTTATCTGTCCTCGATTCTGAACGATGGCCTTGCTGGGTGGTGTCATCTTGGTCGTAGGTCCCTGCTGTTCATCATGTTGAATATTTCCGGCCACTCCCTCTGGCTGCCAAGTTTCTGTTGAGAAATCCGCTGACCGTCTCATGGGAGCTCCCCTGTAGGGAACTAGTTGCTTTTCTCTTGCTGCTTTTAGTAATCACTGACATTCGCCATTTTAATTATAATGTGTCACAGTGTGGGCTATTTGGTTTTATCTTGTTTGGGACTCTCTGCGCTTCCTGGGCTTGTGTGTCTGTTTCCTTCTCCAGGTTAGGAAAGTTTTCAGTCATTATTTCTTCAAATAGGTGCTCAGTTCCTTTCTCTGTTCCCCTTCTGGTACTCGTGTGATGCAAAAGTTGTTGTACTTGATTTTGTCCCAGAGACCCCATAAACTATCCTCATTTATTATTATTATTATTATTATTATTTTTTTTTTCATTTATTTATTTATTTATTTTTTGCTGTTCTGATTGGATGTTCTCTGCTACCTTATCTTCCAATTCGTTGATTTGATCCTCTGCTCCATCCAGTCTGCTGGTTATTCCCTTTATTGCGTTCTGAGTTTCAGTTATAGTATTCTTCACTTCTGACTTGTCCTTTTTTATGGTTTCTATGTCCTTCTTTATGCTTGCTATCTCTCTGTTGAAGTTGTCACTAAGTTCCTTGAGCATCCTTTAAAAAAAAAAATCATCATTTTGAGCTCTGTATCTGATAGGTAGCTTACCTCCATCTTGTTCTTCTTTTGGAATTTTTGTACTCTTTTATTTGAGACATATTTTTTGTTTTGTCATTTTGGATATCTGTCTGTATTTGTTTCCAAGTTTTAGGTAGATCTGCTACGTCTCCCAGTATTGCTGGATGGCCTTATGTAGTAGGTGCCCTGTGGGGCCCTGGCACTGTCTCCCTGGTCACCTGTGCTGGGTGCTCCTGTAGATTGTGGTCAGCAGAGTGGAGGAGTAAAGCTCAACAGACCAAGCAGGTTCAGATTAGGTGGTGTGGGGGTGGGTGCAATACAGGAAAGATGACGCCACCAGTCAGAGCTCAACAGACCAATCAGGGTCGGATTTGGTTGTGTGGGGGTGGGCACAGCACAGGAAAGATGGCGCCACCAGCGGCTGCAGGGGAGGGAGGTGGCAACTGTCCTTCAGCCCTCGCTCCAAAGCCACACACCTCATTGTGGCCCCCGACCCCCATGCCTCCAATGGCCCGAGTCACCGTCCCTCTGCTGGAGCCCAGGGGTGAGTACGTGCGAGTGACTGAGTCTGCGCGGGCACTGTAAGAGGACGTCTGGGTTTCCTGGAGCCTTCCGTCCCAACTGGACAGATGGTTGGTGTCCCCACAGTTTTTCACAGTCAGATGTTGGGGGGCTGCTCTTCCCGGCACCAGTGCTCCAGGCTGGTGTGGGGCTGGGCTCCCTCGCTCCTCCGGGGGAACCTCGGCGCTGAGCTCTCCCTCTGATTCTCCCCCGCCCCCCGGAGGTTCGGCTCCTTCCGCGTCCGCGCCCCTCCCACCGGGGTTGCCGTGGCCCCCTCTTCTGTGTGTCCTTAGTTAGAAAGCTTCTGTTCGGCCGGACTTCAGCTGGGTCTCCAGGTTGGTTGTTCAGTGGTTGAGCTGTGATTTTAATGTGCTCACCGAACAAAGCTGGCACAGTGTCGACCTGCGCCGCCGTCTTGGGTCTCCCAGAGAATTTTTAAAGAAAGTTTTGCTAAAGGGAAGCAGTGAAATAGGGAAATAGGGGGGTTGTGTCAAGAAAGAGCCTTTCTTTTAAGATGAGAGAAGTTATATAGGCCAATGAAACGTAATTACTACTGAGAGGGAAATTATGAATTAAAAAAGTGGGGAAATTGCTGAAGAGCAGGTGAGGGGAGATGGACTCTAATGTGTGAGTGAACAGGTAGGTCTCGTTTAAGAGCCAGGCTTTTCTGCTGCAGGTACCGATGCTCCAGAGCAGACGTGGACGGACTCACATCCTCAGGGTGTCCGAAAGCTGGTATAGTCCTCGCTGCTGTATGCAAGCCTGGTCAGCCAAAGGGCATCTCGGTCCCGACACAGATGCTTTCTCCCATTGAAGTGCTTCATTCTGGCCTGGTTTTGGTTTAGAATTCTTTCCTCACTGTTTTTCTTCAGTAAGTCTGCTGGGAAATGCTAATGGAGTTACGTCCTGTTACCACTTCAACACGAGTCCATCCTTAAGGTCTGCGTTGCTCATTATGGTAACCACCCAGGGGCTACTGAACACTTGTAGCGTGCTTAGTGCAACTGGGGAACTGAATTTTCAATTTTATTTCATTGTAATTCATTTACATTTAAAAAATGAATTACTGAAAAATATTTTTCCCATTAAATATGACTTTATTGCTTTCATGGGACTACAGTCCACTTTAACCACTGAAAACTTAGTGTACGGCTGAGACTGAGCTGTCAGTATAAAACACACATGGAATTTGAAGACAGTAGGCAAAGAGGGTGAACTATCAACAGGGTAAGTTTTTATATTGACTATCTGTCGAAATGATCATTGTTTGGAGGAATGGATTTAAATAAAACACAAAATAATATAGTTAAAATATTTCATTTAGTTGTAAACTATTGTATCTAAAATAGAATTTAAAATGAATATTTTTTTACATTTTTTAATGTGGTCTACTGGAAAGTTCTAGATTACAGACGTGGCATGGTTTATATTTCTGCTCTACGGGCTATTAAGCATGAACTTTGTCCCAGGTGGCTATTCAGCCCCGTCGGCTGCCACGTCAGGAGAGACATCTGTTCGTCCAGCGAGGCAAAGAGCCTCAGTTCAGCCTTTCTAACCACCTACCCTCTGCCTTCAGAGCTAACAAGGAGGAGCTATGCGCTTGGGTTTACCTTGTTAAGAGAATCACCAACACGAAGGGTCCAGAGAACAATGTGGGGCTCCGTTCCGGGTGAAGGAAGGGCCTGACTCAGTCACTGTGGACGGAAACTACAGAGGCTGAGGGACAGACAAGTCCGCACCTTCTGAAGGCGTTGCAGTACATTTCTCAGTCCCCAGGGCGGGGACAGACCTACACAGCTGCTTTACAAGACGCCGGCGGAAGGTTACGTGCCAGGTCACACACTTAAAATACACACTGGCCCTCAGTGTTCTGAGTTCTGTTTGGTTTTTGGTTGGTTGGTGGGCGTTTGGTTGGTGATCCCCGCCTTCTCTTTTCCTCTGCTTTCCTAATTTTATTTTCTAAGAAAAGAGCAGAGCGGCATGGCCTGTGCTGGGCCGGTTTGTCGGGATGGAGAAGGTGCATTAGGGATCTTCCTTTTCTCTTGTCATAGCCTTTGGGCAGTACATCCGATGCCCAGGGCAACTCAAGGTCTCCCCGTGGAGCCCCAGAGAAAGACTTTTTTTTTAAACAAAGGGAATCAGTCAGTCTGTACACATGTGTTTTCATGAGCATTTATTACTGTTTATTTCATGGGCATGATGCCTTACCCCAAAACAGCAGAAACTACAGGCCCCATGAGGACAACTGGAGGACATAGTCTGGGAATGCCAGAAGTTCTGGAATTTGCTATGTCACAGCCATCTAGTTCTTCTACTCTTAAGGGTCTGTGGGTGCGTCCTATTAGAAGCAATGTGACTTTTTCAGTCTTTTTGTTTGGCAACAAAAGTACTACAAATTTCCAAAGCTCTGCTAGAATGCGGTACACAGAGTAATTACTCATTTTCAAAATTCTCACTTTCTCAGAGTTCTTAAAAAAATATATAAAAAACTAATGATGTACCGATGCGGTGATGCCGTGGACCCTTCACCCAACCCCTGTGAAAGACCCCGCAAGTGTGGAGGAGAGCCTCCTTGCATCTGCACAGCTTTGTTCGTCCCTGGTGTGCGGGGTTTCACTGCTGCGGGCCACATGCGACCATCCTCAAGTGATGGGTGACTCACTGCTGAACGGCTGTGACCTGGCAGAGTGCGTGCCAGCCATGTGTTCGCTTTGCAAATCTGACTTTTTATTGTAAAAACAATCGCCCGATGTCGTTGCAGCCTGCTGTTCCAATGCCGGTGGCTGCAGTCCCTGGGGAGGGAGGACCCCCTCCCATGGAGGAAGGAGGTTGGGCTGGGGCAGTGGCAGAACAGATGGGCTGGCAGGGACAGCGTGAAGACGAGGGAGGAAAGATGACAACATCTATAAGCACTGGCAGGGCTGAACAGCCCACACGCTGGCCGATTAGCAAACTGCAGCTCGCACAGGCCCGTGGGGGGAAGTTACCAGATTCCTGGAAGGGGCTGGCTGGGACTGGTCACCGTCAGTGGGTGCTGGGGAAGGCAGATCCTGGGCAACACTGTGGGGGCGGGGGCTCACCTGTCTCACCCCTCCTTCCCGGGGTGCCTTATTCCTGATAGCACAGCCCGAGGTCTTTCCCCCTCTTTCTGGAAGTGGGGCTCTGGGCACGTCCTTAGCGGGTCTGGTCTTCAGATCCTTCGTCAGAGAGAGCGGTAACCGCAGTGTCCAGGACTCAGGGTAGTTTTGAGAATTAAGTAATCGCACGTGTAACCCTTTGAGAACAGTAGTGGCCTGTGTACGATTGAGAAGGTGGGGATTGTATGTCTTTTGGAAAAACGGAACCAAATGATCGAGCCCGAGACGTTGGGTCTACTCCGCTGGAACAAAACGAGATGCTCCAACTCTCTTTCTGGCTTGCACCCTCATCAGTCCTGCTGGGTCCTGGGTCCCCATCCACCAGAGACCCCCAGCCCCTCCCCGCCGCCATTCCAGATCATTGAAGGCCTCAGATCAGCAGCCAACCGCCTGGTTTGCAGTGCGGACGAGTTCTTTGGTGCCAGGGCAGTTGTGGCTTTTTGTTTGTTTGCTTGTTTAACTTTAATTAAATGCCAGTATTTAAAAATTCAGATATTTCTCACAATGCGGTGGTTTGTGACTTCTTTGGGAAGAAAATGAAAAGATGGTGTGGGGACTCTCGGTTGCAACCACTCCAAGTACCAGCGGGCCCCCTGCGTGCACCTCCCAATTCTCCAGGCGCCACTGCCCCTTCTTGTCTCCAGTCCACCTTCCACGGCCGTGCTGGGCCCTGCGAATACCCGGTGTGTGACCCAGGGGGCCACGACTGTCTCTCGTGGCAGGGCTGTGTGTGTGTCTTCAGCAGAACACTCCAGAAAAGAGGAAGAGCGGTTAGTCCGCAGGTGTGGAAGGGCCTGTGCGCGCTGAGGCTGTACGACACTGCCCTCTGGAGGCCAGAGAGCGTCATAGCGCATGCGTTGTCACCTTGGGACGCGCTTACCTGTCCGCCCGCACGGGACAGACGGCGCTGCCGCGCCGCGCGCGCGTGGTGCCTGACGGTAGCGCCAGCACGGAACGCTAATAGCAAACACTTGAAATTTGACACTGCATGCTAAAAGTTCGTCTTTTATCGTTAGAGTCGCTGGGGTGACACTGATGAATAAGAAGGACAGGATCCAGGTGTACAGTCCTACAGTGCGTTGTCCACGTGTTGCATGTGTGTTCACTAACTGACATTATTGAGTAGTTATTTTTCATTCCAAGTAGTTTCACTTCTATAACAAATAATTACAATCTTTTATCCACATCCCTTTAAATAATTATGCTTCTCTCTTGATTGGCTTTTAAAACAAGAGGCTAAATTTTTCCGTATTTTAATGTGTTGATAGTTCAAACTCTGAGTCCATCAGACTGACTTTTCTGATAATCAGTTGGCCCCTGTTACTGTGAATATACACAGGATTTCCTGTTTAAAGACTAGGTATGTCTTCTTACTCACTTGCCCTAGATCTTCACCCATAATTAAAGTTTAGTCCTTTACAGTGCGTACGTGCATGAAAGCGGGTTAGTTTGGTTATGTTTTTTAAAGCTATTAAAATATGTCTGTGGACAATAAATCTATTGAACTTGGCTGGTCGATGAAAATCAATGAAGCCAGGAAAGAATGAGAAATATTTTAAGCAGATCTAAGTGATTTTAAGATCCTTCTTGAAGTTTGAAAAAAAATCATTGTTTTTTAAAAAATGTCACAGAAGGAAATTTAGGATATCTTCACGAGACAAAACTTGTGGAAAAATGCGTAACGACAGTATTGTCCCTGACCGTCTTGCGTTGTTGTCTAATTTTATTTGGTCTGTATGAACATGGTGCAGCAAGAGAAGTTACTTCATGCTTTACGTTTGTACTTTAGGCTAAATAACCCAGATGTTGTTGGCTGTGATCTTTGAGCTGAAAACTGGACTATGATTTGACCACAGGAAAGATGAAAGGCCAAATGAAGACAACGGGAACCCTTGGGGTTTCGTCTATTTTCTTCTCCTGTTCTTGTCTAGAGTTTTTCAACCAAAACAAAAGCATCTTCATGCTGACAGCAGACTGCAAGCTAAAGCCCCATGAAGGCTGGTTTTTATTTGATAGTTCTATGCTGTCTGTTTAAATTGGATGGGTGACAAAAAGAAGAAAATAAGCAAGAGAGAGAGAGAGAGAGCTAACTAGTAAATGTTACTCGTCTCCCATGGCTGTTTTTCAACTCTTGTCACCTTAAGACTACTACATATTGTCCAGGGTCAGGATCTGAAAGCAAATAGGTCGTTTTCTATTTGTTTTTCAACTATAAGACAGCCACAGGTCCAGTGACCAGTTAATAGAAATGAATCAAAACATGAGCAGCCATTTCCAAACGACCCTGCACACAGGGTTTGAGAATTCAGAGATAAAAAGGGAATGAGCAGAAAAATGAAGGGGAGAGAGTCATTCTTTTTCACTGTGCTTATTTCATTGCTACAGCCAGATATTGAGAATACATGTTAATTTTTAAAATTAACAACCTGAAAGCTACAAAATTGTGTTAGAAAAGACATAACTGCTTTTCTTTTATCCATTTACTTACTTAATAGATACTTGTTTATTGAACGGCAGCTATGTGTGAATTCTGGTGCTGTTCTGTGCAAGTTCTGGTGCTGTTTGATTAGCTTAAATGAAAGAAAATAGGTAATGCTGTGCTTTTAAATATGTGACTTTAGAGCTCTGTTCATCGCCCTTCTCTCCTTCGGCTGTCAGTGTCCACTTAGCACGCGTGACCATGTCAACATTCCAATGTGTGACTCCATGTTATATAAGCCAGAGTCAGATGCAAGATTATATCTCATATTCAGATTTTTGAGGTTTCTTTTTTACCTGTTGTGACATTACTTTTTACTTAACAAACCAGTGGAGTATGTTTACGTCTTGTCTTTTGGATACAAGCCTTTTATAATAAATGCTCATTCTGCTTATCGGTTTCACCTCAATTCATTTATTAAGTCAGGGAGTCCCTGTGCCACTGTTTCATTATATTACATTGTCTTTCTAATGCAGGTTAGTTTTCTCATGATAAAGTTAATTCTGAACTCGTTACAACCAATTGCAAATTAGCTTTTATCCCACTCTATTGACATATTTTAATGTTTCTGTCACTGATTTTGTAACCTAATATCCATGTGCTTTATCTGTTAATCACCATAACCTGAATTAATTGAGCTACATGTCTGCTTTATCTGATGCGTTTTCATGATCCCAGAGGGCTTACAGCATTTTTCAGAGTCTTATCCATGTGCATATTGAGTTTTCATGTTGCCTAAAATTTTAGAAGTATGCTTTTGGCTCTCTGTGCTACGTTTTAAAATAAAACTTACAGAAAAGTTTGGAGATTGTTAAAGCACTGGCTTGGCATAAAGTAATATTGACTTCTAAACATGTGCCTATGTGATTTCTCATTTGCTGATTTCTCACTGCAATAGAAATCTTGCAATATGGTCACCATTACCCTCCAAATATATTCCAGTCCTCATTCATAAAGACTTTGACATTCAAGTTTCAGCTCTAATTTCATTGGTATAATGTTAAGTTATTCTCTGTATTGGATAGATTTAAAGGAAAAACAGAATAGATGAACTTAGCTCCATTCCTGCCTCCCTCACCTGCACACTTAGATTCACACATACATCTGCCCCTCCACCTGCCTGAATGAATACACGCTTCATTACTGTGGAAAGTATGATGACTCTGAGGACAAAAGGACACGCGGATCATATAGCAATAAACTTTGAAGATTCCCGGGAAAGGTCTTACGGGATGTGTCTTAAAAACGAGGCAGCTGAAATAATGTATACAATTTCAGGTCCCCCTTTTACCCCCACTCTAATTTCAAGCACTAATAATCTTGGCAAAAAGAACGATGTTTGTGATAACCATTTATTTTCTTAATCAGGATAGGACTACATCGTTAGCATTAAGGCACATCATTTTGTCCTTTTAGGATAAAATTATGGGAGCAAACACAGTCACCCCCCCTTACCTCTGAGGGGCAAAATCTGATTGTGAGACTAGCTGAACTCTGGATTTTACAGTAAGATTGGTATACAAATGTCTGAGGCAGGGGTGTCCAACCTTCTGGCTTCCCTGGGCCACTCTGGAAGAAGAATTGTCTTGGGCTGCACGTAAAATGCACTCACACTAATGACAGCTGATGAGCTTTTAAAAAATCGCAAAATAAAACCCCAAAAAACTCATAATGTTTTAAGAAAGTTTACGAAATTGTGTTGGGCCGCCTTCAAAGCCGTCCTGGGCCGCAGGTTGGTTAAGCTTGGCCTAGTAGAGCCTACATCCTCCAGTTCCATCTGTTTTAATTAGACTGCATTGATGTCAGAGATGTCTTAAACGCTAAGTAGGTAGCGAATCCTTAATTCGTATTTATTCCATTGACAGGTAGAGTATCACTATCATCTGTCTCTAGCCATCTATTTATCATCTATCATCTATCCATAACTGTCATCACCTTTCTGTTAAGTAATTGTCCTCTTCGTCTATTTGGACAGGTTTGAGACACTTTCTCTTTGCAAATAGGCAACATGCCATCTAGTGGGAGAGAACCTGAATTGCAGTCAGAAGATCCACAGAATTTGAACAGCTAACCCCGTGGAATCCCAGTGTCTCAGACACATGGGATCTCTCTCCCATTCTGTACAAAAACCTACATGTGGCCTTTTCTTTTTATTTTTAATTGTAAAATTTAAAAAGCAGCAGTCTTTCAAACCAAAGAGTGAGTCAATAAAAAGGGGGAGGGTTTAAAGGGCTAAGACGGCATCCAAATGTATCACACTGCCCAGAGCCACACGCGACTCAGCTTTATGATAGCTTGTAAAATTGTTCAGGAACAGAATGACAGTCCCTAAGACACAGTTCGGAAAGTGTCCTGAGAACCTCTCGGAGTTCCCAGAACTTGGCAGCTTGATCAATTCAGTTATCTGTTCTTTTCCAGAGAATATAAATATGGTTACTCAAGATTATTCAAGGGGTGAGTTACCCCAGGGGCTAGCCTTCCCGGGTATGCTGTTTGAAATTACTGTAACGACACTAGCTGTTTTGGTTAGTGTTTTTAGAGTATATTTGACCGTCTCTCTCCTTTCAACCTACCTGCATTTTGATGCTTAGGTGCTCTCATGAGGCAAAGCTATATTAAACACACCCAATCCGAATAATAAAATTAATGTTTTAGTAATACAGTTTTGTGATTATTATTACATATTTGGACTTATTTCTAGCATCTTATTTCATTTACTGTTTTACATGTGGTTTTGTATTTTTTTTGCTTAGTTTTTCTGTTCAAGTTTGCTAATTTCCTTTCTATTCCTCTACTACTTTGTCCTGTTATTTTTAACATCCTTTCTTGACATAACAAAGTCTAATAATATCTCTGTCCTCTCAAAAACTATTAGAACCATTTAAGTTTTAAAACACACCTCTCCCATTTTACGTTAGTTATCTAGTATTTTATATACTACTTGCTTTTAAACTTTTCAAAGAGAGGTGGGTTTTTGTTTTGTTTTGTTGTTGTGTTTGCAATTAAAGCTCATTTACTTTTACCAAAATATTTAAAATATACCAGGCTGTCTGGAAAAAATCCAGCCATAAATGCCTCTATTTTTCATATTACATGGCTGGATACTTTCCAGACAGTATATATATCTCTCCAATTATTGCTTGTTTCTCCAGGGAAGTCTAATACACTCATACTTTTATTCCACCTCTCCGTGCTGCCTTCTACGTTTATGGGGTGATTTTTTTCAGCTCCCTTTCCTATTCATAACCGTCATTTTAGCAGTTCCTAATCTTTGGAACACTTCTCTTATTTTATTTCTTTAATTGAGTTTTTAAAAATGTGGCCTTTTTTTTTTTTTTTTTTAATCCTCCTGGCTGTGGTCATGATCACCTCTCATACGTTAGAGTTTCTATTCCTTCTCTTATATTTTTAATTCTTTTACCATTCTTGTCTCATGACATTGTCGATGGTTATCGGAGCCATCCACGGGCAAGCCGAGGGTCCTGCTGCGGCCCCTTTACCGGGGGCGGCTTGAGGCTCTGTGGGTGGGGGGTTAGTTTCCTGCGGAAGACTTGTGACTCGTCAGCGGAAAACCGTCTTTACACAGAGGTCGCTTTGCGCCGCCTTCAGGGTTTCGGTGATTCTGCGCTCCTGTCTCATCGCGGAGCCCTCCCCGGCCGTTAGCTCCCCCGGCTGCCTGTCCTCCCCTCCCCCGGCTGCCCGCCCTCCCCTCCCCCTCCCCCGGCTGCCCGCCCTCCCCTCCCCCTCGGCTCATCCTCCCCCTCTCCCCGCTGTTTACATCGGCCCCTTGTGGTACAGGATTTGTAGAGAACTTTTCATTTGATGTCAGGTACTTGAGTTTGTAATTAGACTTTTATTAATACGACTATTTGACAGACATCTGTCATTTCTGCAGCCTCAGTAGACTCTGAGCTCCATGAAAACAAGGACTAGATAGTCTTGAGTTCACTGTTAGCCTTAGCGCTTGTCGCAGTGCTTGGCATGTAGTGGGCATCCAGTTAAATTAAATATGTGTTTGTTGACTGACTGAATGAGTGAGTACATACATCCTTTTATCCTCTGACCATGTGAAGGGTCCTCCGGGATAAATTTGATTCATATACTGAATGGACAAGGTTTATTTAAACTTTTTTTTTTTTGGTTCTATAACTATTATTGGTGCTACTATGGCTAAAACATTCAAACTGTACCTGCAACTGCTAAAAACAGATGTATTACTAATTATGGAGTTTCCCTATGAGTTTTTGAAATTTTGAATGTGGACTCATGTAAAAACACCCACCATTGCCTTCTGTAAGTTCCCAATGCATTTGTGTATCTCCAGGAGAATTGCAAACTCTTGTCCACGTGAAGGAATGTCTGACCAGAGTGAATGCCATGCAGTGGTTCAAACCACAATGGGATTCCTAATTCCTGGTCTTAGGACCCTCGATCTGCACCTTAAGTTGGCAGACGGTGGCCCAGCCCTCTCAGGAGAGGCGTTGGGTGCCAGGACGCTTTGGCGTGGGTGCATTTCGTCTCATCAATCCATGCATAGTTTCACAGAGTGGCTTCTAACAATAAAGGCATTTTCTGAATATTCAAAACTTGACGTTAAAAATAACCAGGTCTGTACATTTCAGTTATATTTTGTCACTTACAGGGACCTGGAATTAATTTTCATATATAAACGGCATAGCTCATAGTAAATGTGTTAATTTATTATACTATAAATACACAGGATAAGTTTTCATCAGAAGTGTAATCTAATGATTGCAAATGCAACGGTCAATTACAAATGGCCAATTACAAATGGCCAGTAATCTTTTCTTTTTATTTTAGCCTCATAAGTAGTCATCTGGCATTAAATATTTGTGATCTAGGCCAGTAACCTTTTTCAATCTCACAAGACCTTTTTTAATTAAACTGTATCTTTGTCCCATGTCTGTAATTCTCTCTCTGACATTTTATATACAAGACACCTTGCTAAAAAAAGGTCAAGCAGTACAGTTATAAATGGAAAAGAGAAGAATTCTCCAGCCAGGGTGTGATTTCAGAGTGAGTTATATGGAGCCGTGCTTCGCAGACATGCTCAGTCGACAAGGAGGAATCCTTCTGGTGGATTTTAATGATTGGGGCAGCAAAGCAAATGAAATTATTATTTTTTTAATGGCAAAAAATAAAAAATACACATTATTTTTCATAGGCCACAGTAATTACTGTGAAAGACCACCGTGAGGGTTTAATAGCCATAACGTGTTCAGGAAAACAATTGCGAAATCCGGTCATGGTGTTGGTGAGATTCCTGCCTACAAAGACACTTTTGTTGCTCCGTAAACCTCGCAAATGTCAGTCTCGTGTTAAGGTTAATTAACTCTAGAAGTAAAAGGAACTCGTGGAAAGTTCCACGCATCAGTGAGGAGTAAGGAAGGAATGCGAAAACTAAGCAAGGGTGGGGGAGGGTGTCCACGCCCCATTACTGGAGATTCTATTTCAGGACCTAGATGTTAAAGAGCAGCTCTGGTGCTTGGAAGGTAACTACATTCGCAGAAGAAGTGACTTCACGTTATTTTCACCAGAACATTAAGCAGAAATTGAAAACGGATTTTCCCCCCTTAATATTCTCCAGCTGGCACGTTATGACTGAAACTTGCTGAATCCATGCCACACTGCGATGCATTTAATGGCGTACGTGGGCACAACTCAACAACACATTCCTTGTAATGTCTTAAATAACCTAGCAAAGCATGGTACTCAAGTGCTGAACTGCCAGCGGTTTGCTGCTCAGAGGTTGCTTAGTTATACCCAAGAGCCCAAGCTCCTGTGAAAAGCCTTTACTGCGGATTCCTTTCTGCCACTTTTATGCAGTACAGGGATAAAAGGGGACCTTTTCGTGCCTGTGTCATCAGAATGGTGTTATTTAGATGTTGATACTGGAGGTAAAGCACTTGACACTGGAGCTTTAAGCATAGGGACTCGTGCTTTTAGGGTTCTTAACGTTTGTATTTATAAACAGTCCACTTTGTCGCGAACATCCCCGAATTAAAAAAAAAAAAAAAAAAAAGAAGGAAAAAGAAAAGCAAAAAGGGCCAAGGAAGGTAGGATAAAATAAAACCGGAACTTTGACACAAACTAAGTCTCTTTCCGTGTCCCCCGGGGTCGGGGCTTCTGGGCAGTGTCTTTGTGGGTGCTACATGAAAGGTTGCTGTTTGTTTTCCTTCAGCTATAATAAGACTGCTGGCAGCCACCGTGCCTGTCACATTCCAGCGGGCCAGTCCCTGTCTGAAGCCACTGGATGCTGCGTTTGAGAAATGGGATTAGTTGACAGGCTGACATTATGGTGCTTGTGACCCAGCCTGTGCCCCAAACTTCAAATCAGCTATCAGTCCAGACAGTAAGAACGGTTGTTCCAGCACATCCAAACCTGGGCTGGTTGTGTTTGCACGACTGCTGAGTGGAAAAATATTTCAGCTTAGTGAGGCTGCTTCCATTTCTAAAATTCGGGCAACTCAGTCAAGTTCATTGAATTCTCCTGGTTAACTTTCCGTGTGTTCTGCTGGCATGCAGCTTGGGGGTTTTTCTTGGTTGTTATTTTGTTTTGTTTTGTAAATGACTTGTTCATAGATAGAACTGTAGGCTCAAACCCGCTGAAAAGATAGAAAAATTCAGTTAGTCACATGATGGCTTTTCTAAACAAAAACTTTCAACTCGTTTTCTGAACTGACAGAAATGATTCATTCTCTCGCTGTTGATGACGTGGGTTGATTGGTATGCAAAACGCGTTAAACTTTTGACTGCGATCAGACAAAGTGAGTCAAGCCAGTCAAGGCAAATTGGGTATTTGATAAATAATATTCTTCAGCTCTTTTTCTTAACACATTAACCTGCCAAATAGTCAAAACAAACTTACTGGGAGGTAAATTATGGAAAATATTCTATGGAATTTATTCTATACAAAGCACTTCTCAACAACCCTATTATTATCATTGTTGGCATGTTGAAGTTCAGGAAACTAAGATTCAGAGAAATTATATAATTTGCCTTCAGTCATAAAATGAGTAAGTGGGTTTACCTCTAACCACGTGTTTTCACACTTATAATACCCTCCTCCATATACTAATAATATGACTGCACTACATCAGAAATAGAGACATATAAAAAATTATTTACGGATTTTCCCCATATTTATCATATTGCTTAGACATAATAGACAGGCTTTAATTTTATTTTATCTACAGACCAATGAAATAGACAATTAATATATAATATTGGCATAGGTTGAAATTATATTCAAAGAGTTTTATTTAAAAAGGAAAATACATAAATTTTCTCCTATTGCACTGTCAAATATGTATGTATATTAAACAGAATTTAAAAGTATAAATATGGAGCATGTTTTTTATGCTATCTTTGAGGTTTGTCTTTTTTTCCTTGCTTCATAAAAGCTGTAATTTTCCATGACTCTGCAGATATTTAGAAAAATACGTTCACTATTAGAAAGAGAATAAAATGTTTGTGATGTGGTAAATACACTAGAAGTTTGCTAGATGGTGCTGCAACATATATTTGTAATACTCACACTAAAGTGTCTGTCTGAATAGGAAATTTTTTTGCAACTAGAAATAAGCAGACCTATATTGGTATTTGGGATTTTCTCATTATGATATATGCATTATTTTTTTAGAAACAAAATTATACTACCTCCTCAGCACTAGCTAGGTTTCAACTCCCATTTTTATTGAATTTGGACTATATTTAACAAATTAGTTTTTTATATTTAAAGAATATTTAAATGCATAGATCACACTCAAGAGGCCACTGAACTATAATAGCAAAGTTAACCTCTGATACTGTGTTTCTTGGAATACAGATAATTTTTTCAGTCATACCAGTAGTAGCTGAATATAATTCAAACTAAAATGATTTAATTTTAAGTGTGTTAATTCAGAACCAAGCAAAAGTAGTTTAGGAATGCTCACTACTCCGAGATACAAAACTATGCATTATACATAACCATTTTTCTCTGAAAAAAATTAAGAGAAAATTTTTTAATTTTTTTAAATTAAAAATTAAATTAATTTTTTTAAATTAAAAACAATAATACAAGACGTATTTCATTTTTTAAAGCAAAAAATCCCCCATTTTTTGTCAAAGAGGTATTATTTGTCCTATGGCCATTAACCTTAACCATGTGTTTGTATTGTCCAGCCTAGGTAATGCCCTGCAAAATTAAGATATAATTATAGAGAAATAGTAGTCACGTATGGAAAGGGAAATGTGTGACAGTGTACGCTGGCATTAGCGAACCTTCATTCACTGTGGACAGCATTATAATTATAATGTCATTAGGACTCACAAGTACCTGGGCTATACATGACCTTAAGAACCAAGAGATGAAAACAACGAATTTGTATTTCCCAAGACTGAAGCTCTCAGGATCCACCCTTAGAAAAGATTCTCAGACCAGGTATGATAAAAAGTAATTACCAGATATGCCAGGAGATTAAATAGAACATTAACAAATTTTATGAATTATCTACTTTAGGAAAAAAAAATACTGTCTCCAGTCTACCCTACTTCATCTCATAAAAAAAATCTATGCATAATGCAAAATTATTAAACAAGTTGTTGAATTAAGAAGCAAGGTACTGTTTTATAGTCTAACTAATTGGGGATGACATCACATAGGTAAACACTGAGGGAGAATTCCAAAAACTTCAAACCCTTGCTGAGTAGGAGACAGGCATTTTCATAGATGAAGAAATATATATTGCTATTCCAGGATTGTTGTATGCAGACTATTGGTTGTAATATTAACTTTTTATTGAGGATAATTAGAGGAGCTAGCTAATTTTTAAAGCTTGTTCCAAGTCCCTGGAATGTTCACAAGCCTGCAACAAGGAGTTTGAGGGGCAGATTTCTAGGGAACATGAAGGCATGGGGGTGAGTCTGACATTTGACTTTCCTGTTTCTTTCAAGTTCCTTTTCCCAAGTCCCTAAGTAGCTGAGAAACTGAGCAAAGCTTACAGAAGACTCACGGCTCCCGAGAGACAAATACTGAAACGCAGCTCCGAGGAAGAACAAGGGGGGCCCTAGTCATCGCTCCAGGAGTTTAGCTGACACCCCTGAAGGGTTATCCTCGTAGTGGAAACAGCAACAACAGCCTTCAAGCATAAAAGTGAAGTAAAGACAGGGCCAGAAGTAAACCCAAGGAACTGTCATCTGCAGACCAGCCCCAAAGCAAATACTACTCCTAACTGGAATTTTGGGTGCTTTTTTGGCAGAAAGTTAAAAATCACAAAAGGAAACAAGAAACTTCAGTAAAGAATAAATAACAAGGAGGATCTAAGTATGTGGTTAAACAACAACAAAAATGAATATTTATATACAAAACAATTTCAACATCTGTGGGATTCTAAATATACGTATAATTAGACCGGGGGCGATGCATTTTTGTCACATCGCCGAGACCCTTACAACACGAGGAGCAAGGCTAATGACTGCAGTGTTAAAAGCCAGTTAGGGCCGTGGGAGCTTCAGACGGTGACACAATGATGTACCTGTGCTACAAATGTGTGATGTAACTTCATGGAGGGGAGTGGGAGCCAACGTTTCCAGGTAACTGAGGGAGTGAGGAGAGACCACAGGGCTAAGGACTGCAGGAACTCTGCATCAGCACTGCAGATCCAGTCGGTTCCGTGGGTCCGACCCGTCGGTGTGCCGTTCCAGCATCACCACGTTTGTATACTGGGGCTGCGTGGACAAGCCAGTAGAGGCTGAGTTGTGGGAGCCAGGTTTACTACCACTGGAGGGAGAGGTTCTGGGCCAGGAAGGGTGGCAGGCTAGGAGCAGTCACGGGGTACTGAATGACAGTCAGAAGAGTCAGTGCGGGCTCAGTCTTGTGTCACACAGACGTGAATGGATACCTGTAGAAGTGACTGTAGACGTGCCCAGATACACAGGCAAGCCCACCTCACGTCGTCTCTAGTTCGGCCTGACGGAAGGGACAGGAGCAACAAGCACACCCGCCCTTGCTGACTGACATCGTTTCCAATAAAAGGAGGTAGGAGTCCTCGAAGAGAAGGCGAAGGAGATGGACCCACTGAGAGGTTTCCCAGTGCTCATAGCTGGGAACAATTAAACAACACAATAATGCATTGTTGGGTTATAACCAAAAGTGTGAAATAAACACCCGTGAGTCCATACTTGTGTGAGTAAATTACTGGATGATACTTAAACGGGCAACAGTAGACAAATGTCCCATACAGAAGAATTATGGATAATTTACGTAGATACCCTACCCTCAAGGGGGTGGAGCGTGACTGCCTCTAGGTGTGGGCTCTGCACAGCGACTCCCTTCTAAGTTACAGTGTGGAAAGCAAGCACACACACACCGGGCAGGTGGGGCAAGCATTGTTTTGGCAAGGTGATCAAGGTTCTGGGTGCTGTCATGCCCTCCATGCGTTCATGGGAACAGCTCTTCGCAATTATTCGGGCTATTGTCGTGACGAAGCAGCTGCTTGGTCATTTGGGGGCTTTTGCATCACCCCTAAGTTTCACTATTTGAGACAAACATTTAGCACAGGCTGTAGACTCTACAGCGTCCAAATAACAAATGACGTGTTTTTAAACGCCGGGCCTCGAGGTGTGTAATTGCTGCCGTGTTAAGTCCTAGCTACCCAAACACCGTGCCTTCTGCTCAGATTCTTGAGACCTCACAGCAGTTTCACTGTGTGACCATCACAGAAGCAAGCCTGGCCATGTCATACCCCCGGCCGGGGAGCCGGGGTTCCTCTCCGAAGAGCGCGGAGTCACATGCAACGAGCCTAGAATGTCGCCTCGTTGACACCGGTGCTCAGGCACTGTTCTGTGGTGAACAAGGGTCACTCGTTTCCCCTCATCTTGGCCAAGCGACTGCGTTTGTCATTCAGCTGAGCTGACAGGACAGATGAGGACGGAAGAGGCAGCACTCAGTAACTTTATTAGTTACTGATAAATAATTACAACCCAGGCGTTCTAATTACTTCATTAGAATCTGCGCACCGGGAGAGGTGATGAGCCTTTCGGCTTGCGCTCCTCATTTAGGTGACACTAGTCATTAACCGGTTCAGCCCGAGTCAGCGCCTAAGTGTCCCAGTGACCCACGTTACCTCCAAAACCTGTGCCGTCAGCAGCCGTGCTGCGTACCCCGTGTCCCTGAGCTCAGGCACGTCCCCGACGGCGTCAGGAGGCTTCTCTGGGACCTGGAGGTCTCCCTGTGACACACAGAGCGTTTGGCTGAGAACACACAGACTCTGCGGAGCACAGGCCTGTCTGGGGCTCGCGCTCCAGAGGTTTCTTTTCTGCCACGTTGACAGGACCTGGTGTCACGGAGGCGGGCTCATCTCTACGGCGTGCGACTCCACCGACCCCAAGGACAACGCCGGGAAGACTCCAGGTGCCAACATTTCTGTCTCCACGTACAGCCAAAGTCCTTGCTCTTCAAGTGACTCCCTTTTTGTTTTGTTTCTTTGGCATAAAGATAAAAGGCAACTGCATTACTATGAAAAGTCGTTTATTTCACTCTGCTGTGGCCCAGTTCTGCAGATCCACCCAGTGTCTGAAAGTGTGACGAATTTCTCTGCTTTTAGAAATCAGCCTGAAGTAGGACATCCTGGCCAATCAAGGCGCAGTACCTGAGGAAAACGAGACAACTCCAAGGTGGTCGAGTAGAAATGGCGATAAAATTTAGACTGTGATCCCGGGACCTTGGGCTGCTTCCTTGGAAGTGTAATACGGGGCTCAGACGGGTGCATCGTCTCCGGAAAGTCGAAAATTAATGATTTTGAAAACGTATGCAATCTAAAGAAGTTGCACAGAATAGCCTCTGGTCTTTTCCCCGCCTCCCCCCCAATATAGATATTTCGGGAATGCTCCACGTTCCCTGTGTGGCGGAATGCCCAGAAAACTCTACATGTGCCCCCCCCCCCCCCCCGAGGGAATTTCCTTGTCTAATCCCCTTCCTTGACTTAGGAGATGATTCTGCTGCCCATGCAGAAGAGCTGAGACATAGGCTAAGCACGAAGGAGCCAGACTGGAGAACGTTCTAGGGTTTGTTTTCTCTGTATAATTAATAGCAATGACTCATCGCTCTGTAGGTGCCCTGTCTTTGAGAGTCTCCGTTCGTGTCAGCTTCTCCTTTTCTTGGCCTAAATGCACACTCAGCTCCTGCAGGCCCCGTTCCTTCTCCCAGGGACCCATCTGGGCTCTCTCTCAGGGCTGCCCTGCTCCTTCCCTTACCTGGAATGCTTCCTTTGTTCATAAACCTTTGCATTTCTAGCCCCCTTTTGTCATCCGGACATGCGCTTACTACCTCCTCTGGGGGTCTTCCCTTCCCACACCCCTGTTGTCCCATCCCAAAGCCTTCTGTGGGCATGTTCCCAGCACTCAGTAGTATTTTAATGACATGAGAATTCATGCGATTTCTCACGTCGGGCCCATCTCTTTGGGTGATACGCCCCGTCCATAGAGAAAACTACGTGGGTCTCGCCTGCTGCTACAGTCCCATGGTCTGGTCAAGTGCCCGAGTGCCTGACCCCGCAGTTGACTTGGAAGTAATAAACAGAAAGTTTCATTTGAATAGCTGTGCTCCACCTTTTGTTTTCCTATTTCATCTGAGCAGGTTAATTGATTGATGAGTGGCTGACTATGATGGACAAGTATTGTTTAGATCTCTGTGTGTTGTTACGTAATTTTTATCTTGCTTCTGTTTTTCATATTACATGGTGGGATACTTTCTAGACAATGGGTGTGTGTATGTGTGTGTGTATGTATGTGTATATATGTATGTGTGTGTGTGGGTCTATATATATGTATATGCAAATGTAGTTGGATTTGCCATCTAAACCAGTTGTTTGAGAGGAACAGGCTTTCCCTGCCGGCAAACCTATCCAGAACATGTAGCTATTTCTGCATTTGCACCTTTGGAGACCTGTGAGGTTAGACTTAGTATCACGCAAGGAATTAGCTAAGCCAGAAGGAAAGAGCCCACATCTTCTTAAACACCTTCATTGCAAATCAGCAGCAGAAAGAGTTGACGGAAAATGTAGCTGATAACACAGCGGGGCTTCTACAGGCGAGGGGGTGTTCCCACTCCCAAAATACCACCGTGGGGTCTGGCTTCTCCTCCTGAGCTTGACTCTTTATCAATGTCCTCTTGCAGGGGGTGATATTACACCACCTTCCCCATGCGATCTGCACACGGTTGTGAAAGACCTTTACATCTAATGTGCACTGACCTCTTGAACATTCTCTATCACTAGTGGTTTCCAATTTCTTCTATATCAAAGGGTGACCTTAACATTCTAACTCACCGACGTAACTATTAGAATTGAGCTGACATGATAAATGACTATTCGTGCCACCCCTGGTCTGGGATTTTTTTTTAGAGTTTCAGTTGATAGTTTGGTCTTTTCAGTTTGCCTTTTCCTTCTCCTTAATAATGATCATTTCATTGTTAATTTGTTTCCCCCATAACAAAATACATAATTAGTGAATATAATTTCCATACTTTAGGGTTTGATATTCTGTACTTCATTTGTTTTTTTTTTTAATTAATTCATGAACACTATATTTGACTGTGTTGATTCGTGATTATCTGAAATGGTGTTGTCTTTCACATTTGTCAATTTCACCCTTTCCTACCCAGTCCTACAGGCCTCACAATTATCTGTGATTTAGATGACCGTCAGGATTTTCTCTAGCGTTGACTCTCACCATAGGTCAGTTTCCACAGTTTATCCCCCTGTTGATGTTTATTTTCCTGTCCGAATCCAAGTTTATTCTCTCCAGGAACCTCTGTCCCCAAATGTCTGTTTTTGATGACCATCACGGGCAGAATGGCCCTGTCTCAGCTTAAGCAATAAGCAACTGAGATGCATCTCTCAGCTCCATCCACGTAAATTATCTACGCTACCTGAAGGACTGTTTTTCACTTACCAAGATTTTAGCAATTCTAATCAATTCATGTTTAGTCTGCATACCCTTCAATTGGCTCAGCTGAATTTGTAGCTACATACTTGCCTAAATAAACTTGACATACCTACAAGATAGTCAGATAGGAGTATTTTTTAATGTTAATGAGTAATTATTTAATGGGCAATAGTTTTATTATTTGAACACTAAAAGGCTAAGTGCTACAGCCTTTAATAATAAACTGAGCTATATCCTAAATGATTAATCTGTTGCCATTTAGGTATCAACCCTTAGAATATTTGATAATCTAAATAGGCTGACCAGACGTGTCATAACGGGACAGAAAACACTGGCCCTGTCCCGTTTCGAATGGTACATCTGGTCAGCCTCGTCTCACTGGGCTATGTTCAAGGTGTCAGTAAGCTGACCCCATGTACCATTTGAAAGATCACTGTCCTGTTGCTTTCTGTCCCATTTAAAACAGGACGTCTGGTCAGCCTAAATCTAAAACAACTGTGACTGTCAGATGGTCATTAAATTTATATTGAAAGAGTTAAAGCACTTTCAAAGTGTCTAATACACATCCCCAAGTAGTTTTAGTGAACGTGACAAACACAGTCCAATATAGACTTAAGCTATTTTGAAAATAATGGAAACATCTTATTAATAGCTGTTTCCTCTTGTGGGGTGTGGTGAATAGTAATTTAGGGCAAAGCAATTTAACATTTCCCTTGTTAGTTGCTTTGACCTACAAGTTTGGAGATCTCTGCAACACCCTCCACCCTCAGAATTGCTAAGACTTTGCCAAAAAGTTCTTTATTTTGCTCTTAAGTTTACCTATATCCTGTTCAGGTATTTATTTTTTATACAAGTATATTTCTGTCTCCAAGAAGAGAAACAGATATAAATATATCTGTGTAAATACAAACATATATGTGTATTGATTTTATACATAATATTTAAATATAATTATATGTTAGTATAAAACTATAATTAAGAATAATATAAAAGATAATGATATATAATCAGTATGATAATATATTGATTAATTAATAGACCCTTATACCGTCTGGGTTTGTGGGTGACTGTGTATTTTGCCAATTCTCAGCCGAAGCCAAAGCAAAGCATTGTTCAGTAAGAAAGGCTTAGAGCCCGCAGCCTGGGCTCACTGGACTGAGTTCAAGGTGTCCGGAGGCTGCCCACACGCACCATTCGAAAGGGGACAGGACCGTTGTTTTCTGTCCCGTTTAAAAACAGGACGTCTGGTCAGCCTAATGCATTTTGAGGGACCATGTTCACATGATTTTTATTATGATATTGTTATAATCATTCTATTTTATTATTAGTTATTATTGTTACTCTCTTACTCTGCCTGATAAACTTGATCACAGGTACGTGCTTACGAGCAAACACGATGTACGTAGGGTTCCCCGCCGTCCCCAAGGTCAGGCACCCACTAAGGTGCTTGGACAGATCCCGGTGGGTAAGGGGGCACAGCTGCAGTGCTGCATAATGCGAGCAACAGCGGGAACAATAAGGCCCCCCAAATCTTGCTTTAAAAACCTTTTCTGTGAATGGCCGAAGGTTAAAGAGGACAAGATCTGTATGTGTGTGTATGTGTGTGGAGGCATGAAAAACCGAGATATTTACTCACAGTGCGAGTGTGCATACACCTGAGTGTGAAAATCACAGACACCTGGAGCTTTCAAACATGCGATTGCTTCTGCTCCTAAGCAGGTTTCTCATTAGCACCGAGGGCGATTGGGAAGGAGGTTACTTTTGTGTGGGGCTCCTCCGTGCATGACAGGCGTTTAGCAACACCTCTGGCCTCTGTCCAGTAGCTGCCAGTCCTGTCTCCCCACTCCTCAGTTTGTCACAGGGTAATACAAGGTCCCCTAGGGGTGGGGGGTTCACCATCGTCCTGAATGAGAGACACGGCTCTCAGACCCTGTCTTTGAAACAGCACACCAGAGATGTGGCAGGATTAGATTGCCTTCCACAGTTTGGAAGGACCGAGAACCAGACGGAAGGACCGAGAACCAGACGAAAGGACCTGAGAAGCAACATCGCCACGTACCCGCGACTTCTAAGTGTTAAAATACAAATTAATTTAAAAACAGAACAAAACGAGACAATGTTCTCGGGTACTGGCACCGTCCGGTCAGCGGCGGGGGCAGGAGGGCTCAGAAAGTCCTGAGCCTGAAATCCTGTCCCCTCTCGGCCTCTACCACGTGACCAACAGGCACTGTCTCAAGCTATTTTTGTATCTCCGGGCCTGCCCGATGGCCAGCCAGGAGGAATGTGACTGTCCCAGCTCACAGATCCAGGCGAGAGCTTAACCCTTGCTTGTGTGACGAGGCGGTCGGTGGAGGTGTGCACGCTAGGCGTCTTGGCCCTGGGAACCCGCCGTATCAACCGACGTTGGGGTACACCCGAGGGACTCCCTCCACCTGCTGGCCACGGCACTGGAGTTCACCCCACAAGCTCAGAAAAACCTCATGATTCAGGGCAAAACTGTTTCAGGGACTTTTCTCCATTCACAGGAGTTTTAAATGTGTTTTCCTGAGACTTGCACTATCAACAACAAAGATGTTTTGTATGCCACATTGGGTAACATTTTGTAATTCATTTTTTATGTCATCAATGCCATTAGATTCTAATGTATCTATACTTAAATCTAATGGATGCCTCTTAGTATGGTTTGACTATTTTTTGCTAAAATTCAATAGAATGGTAAATTTATTACCATATAACTAAGTTTCAAAATAAAAATAATGTCATTTACATACGAAGCACCTCAAAATGTTATTATTCAAAAAATAGTTAAAATATCAACTTTTTATTTTCTGTGGCTTTTCGGCATATTTTGAAAGAAACAACAACTTGAAGTCAGTTATCACAGTGAAAGGGTTCATGATGACAACAGAACGCTCATCAGCAAACACGACAACCCTCTCTGATCTGCAGAGGCTCATTACAGAATAAACGGCACGGCCCTTCAGGAGGCAAGCCCGTTTGATGAGAAAGCAGACCCGCACACTTTTGGCCTTACACAGACAGCGTTGCCACACTTGCTGTTTCTCTCCAAACCGCCAGAACCGTACCTTTTCCCCTCAAGAACAGGCTCGTCCAAACCACGGCTTACGGCCTGCATTCGGCCCTGGACGGCCCTGAGGGCGGCCCAACACAAATACGTGAACTTCCTCAAACATTACGAAACTGGTACATGGAACTTGTTTTTTTTAGCTCATCAGTTATCGTTAATGTGAGTGTATTTCATGTGCGGCCCAAGACAATTCTTCTTCTAAGGTGGCCCAGGGAAGCCCCAAGGTTGGACACCGCTGCTCCGGAAGCTCAGGATGTAATGGAAGCTAGCAACATGCCCCGAGAAGACTGCAAAGCAAACAAGTGGTGGGAGTGAAGGCAATCAGCAAACGAGAGACCGAGGCTCACAGGCAGGTATGCTTGTGCAGGCCTTTTCAGACATAAAACAAGGGTATGACCTCAAAACCCATTCAAACTCTATTTGACCCCTGCAGCCTTTAAGTGGGGGGTAACATTCTCCCTGTACCTCTCTCTAGTAACAATATCCTCGCCATATTTCCGAATGAGACTGTGAGCGAGCATGAGTTTGCTCGGACGGAACCTGCAAGCCGGGCTTCCCGGGAGAGGTGCTGAGGTGCTCGGAACACCTGGGTTAGCTGGGGAGCATTCTAGATGGGCAGATTCGTCCTGGCTGGTGCCACGCCGAGAAGTAACTGCTATTCACTCAACAGTCTAAACTGTCAACTTCACCCTCCTCCTGCGTGAAAATAAACATTGTTTCTCCATAATGAAGACTTTTTATAAAAGCAATAAAACAACTCAAGGGAGCATTGTTATCGGGAGCTAATCAGACCCTTGGGGAATTAGAGGCACAGCGGCACCTAGGGCCTCGCAGCACCCGAGGGCTGTGATTGTCTCCTGATAACCTCCCGGTCTGTCAGGACTTGTTGGTTAATTAGATAATATCCAGCTTGCTAATACTGTATTTGAAGATTCTTTTGGAAGTTGCATGGTTTATAAAAACTCATACATTCATGCACATATCAGCAAAAATGAGGATAATGATTTCCTCCAAGTGAACCCAAGTTGTAAATAACTATTAGAAAAAGAGAGTCCAGAATGAAACACTGAAGTGCAACTTTAACAACACGTAGTTGTGATGAGTTCAACCCAGGAAACCTTTGAGAGACACTGCCACACGTTACATAATGTCGTTTATTTCCAGTCAATAAATGGTCGTGACACTTCCGTCCTCTTTTTGAGCTCTGGTGGCCCGTTGTTTAAAAAGGAATTGGGGAAGAATAATAAACACATATTGTTAATAATAAACCCAGGCACAAACATACACATCAACTTGGAAAACTCTGTCGTAATAAGACTTGTATTAGGGTGAATGAGAAAAACTTAGAGGAGAACTCGGATATTGGCATCGTTATTCTGCAGTTCAAATATTTTAATTAGCTTATATATAAGGAAGTAGACTAGTTAGGTTTTATTTGTATTTTGCAGGTCACTCTGCGAAATAAATGTATAACCGCCCATAAAATGAGTCCAGTGCTGCTGAGGAGGAGAAGGATTTCCTCTGTCCTTCTGAGCTCTTCTGGCCAGGCTAAGAATGAAGTGGACACGATACAGACAGGACAGAATCCAATTGAATTTTGTGCGCGCAGGGTTGTCGGAGATGATGGGGCCCCCAGGGGCTCAGCCAGTTGGGGCTCATGTGCCATGCTGAGCTAAGGACAAGGGGCAGGAGCCTGAAACCATCGGAAAACACATATCAGATATTTACATCATGATTCATAACAGGAGCAACATTACAGTTAGAGGTGAGGGACACAGTTCACAAGGGGCTAGAACACGAATGTTTGGTAACCAGGTGTCTGCCGGGCCATGCAGGGACAATGGGACAGAGCGGGCTTTGGTCGTCAAGACCGGCTGGGCCTGCCTGACCTCGTGCGGCCCCTCCTCGTAGTGATGTCTAAGGATGTGGTGCTTGGCCCTGGCACAGGCCCTTGGCCTAAATTCGTTCAGGCAGCTAAAGAGAAGGTATAACGCTCTTCCTGAGCCTTGTGCTTTTTAAAAGTAATCCAGACCAATGTAATCCTCACGGCCAAGGAGACGTATTTTGGGGTGATCAAATCCTGCTCCCCGACACGGTCCATGAATCTCGTAATTACATTCATGAATGAATAATTACATTACGATGACTTTTTTTTTAATAAAAGATGCCATGTAACTTGGTAACATTTTAGAGCACTGTAACTTTTCACATCTATCAGGAAATTAAGCAGAATGATGACACAAATGTTTTGTTTTGCTTTGCTTCGCTTTCTCACGTTAATTCAATATGAACAAACTAGACAGTGGTTCTCAGCCTCCCTAATGCCACGACCCTGTAATACAGCTCCTCATGCCGTGGTGACCGACCCCCATACAATTATTTTTGTTGCTACGTCATAACTGTCATGTTGCTACTGTTATGAATCGTCATTGTAAACATCTGGTATGTGTTTTCCAATGGTCTTAGGCGACCCCTGTGAAAGGGTCACTCGAACCCCAAAGGGGTCGCAACCCACAGGTTGAGAACTGCTGGCCTAGAAGGACCTAAACCATAGCAGTGGAAGGTAGCACTCACATTATAAAAACCTATTGACTTCTTAGTGAAGTACACCAAGAAGGCATGTTGGTGCTTTCTGGGGCGTATCAGGAAACTAGGGTGCACACTAAAGGATAAATAAAAGAGAGGAATTAAAATGAATTTCTGAACAAGATTATAGAATTGTTTCCCTCTTGGTATTGTTAAAATGACAACAGGACAGGATTTATTGAGTCACCGTTCGTCAAGCACCATTATAGTGATTGTGTTTAAATGTCAAAATCCAAACAAGGCGGAGGCCCTGCTCTTAAGGAATTTGTCCTTTGGTTGGACACAAAAATGTCTGACCTGCCAGAACTTAGTAGCTGTTTATATAAGTTAGTACAAATCATCAGGTGAGCCCGGGATCCCAGTCCCGACTCATCAGAAGCACCAGGGAGCATTTATTTTTAAACACAAATTCTTAGACCCTGAGAAATTCTAGCTCAGCTGGTCTATGGAAGGGATTTGTTTTTAAGTCTGTCAAGTCACTCATATTAACAGCTCTCCTTAAAAAACATTTAAATATTATCAGGGACACATAGCATTAAAAGCAAAGTCTTCCCAACTTAGAAAACCTCTTCACAAAGGCAAAGGGAGAAAGAAAACCAATTTATTATTGACTAGGCATCCAGTTAGAATGGATGGGCATCACAGAAAATCTGCTAAGAAGCTGAAAAGACAGAAAGAAACCCCACCTTGTTATCGTCGCCAAGCCGACAGGCCCCACGATATACACATTTTCTAGATAAACAATCCCAAGCCCTTGAGTAAGAGAACCTGACAGCACCATTTGTCACCACAGTTTACCCTAAATTAACCAGGCAGTTAGGTTCACGCAAAGGCAAAACAAGCTTCTACCTTGGTGAGTTTTTAGTTCTGCACTTAGAGCGAAGCTCCCGCCCCCCACAGAAGCTGGGCGATGGGAGTGCTGTCTCCGTCTGTGTTTACGTTTCCAAGGCGTGGCGGCCAGACCCTCCAAACAATCACTCCCGGGTTACAAAACTGGCAAGAGACTTTTTAAAAGATTTGCATAAATCTCAAAGAGGCAGACAAGCAATTTACTATTCCAAGTGCACAAAAGAAAATGCTTTAAGAGACGGGAAGGGAAAATTAAGCCTCTTATTTTAAATTTATATTCACCCTTAAAACACTCATACCATAATCCCTCATCTCAGATGTCCTGTGAACAAGACCACCTGTGAAATAATGATTGTTTTTAATTAACTCCTTTTAAATTGAAATTCCAAAGAAGTACTAGGCTTGGACGATGTAAGACTGAATACTTAAATAGGCGAGTGAGTGCCTACAGCAGTTGAGGAGGGGGTGAGTGAACCTCTTCTCTCGGAGGGGATATCCCACATCACTGCCACGGATGCTTTGAGGGGATTTCAGTTTTGGGTAGGAGTCGCACTCTGTGGCCTCCATAGCCCCTTCCACCAATGAGACCCTCAGACTGTCTGATTTAAATTACGTTCAAGGATACAAGATTTCAATAAAGCCTGCGTCCTTGAACATAATTTATGTTAGATCCACTAGTGCTCTCTCTTCTAAGGTGAGACGACAAAGATATTTCAGGGTTTCAGGTGCCAAGGATGGGCGGGATTTATTGCTGTCCTACGGGATCAAAAGTGTGATCAAGTTGGTGACAGCCAGTAAAACCTTCCACGTAAACAACACAAATTCTAGATGACCAGAAATACAAAAGATAAATCAATCTGACATCTTTTGAAATGCAATCAGACTCAACTGTGAAATTATAAAATTAACACAATACCCCAGAAAGCAATAATCCTTATATACTCTGGGCTCTTCTTAAAAGGAATGTCATATAGTTAAAAGTCAAACATTTTAACATACATCAGAGAAGCTGTTAAATCGCCAGGCAAAACATTTTTCTGAGAGTGTTGGAGCCAGTTGTCAAGAGGACTAAAATTTTACATCCAACCGCATCTTTGGTTTATTTAGGTGTTATTTATTCCTGTACTTGTTGGCCCCAAATAATGCGCATACAATTCAATAAATCACTTTCAAGGTTGTTCTGGGAATAAGCCTCCTGAATGCTTCTTATATCATTATATTTCCCTTTACCCAAAATTCTGGATTAGTTTTCAAACGGTTCTGGTTTTTTTTCATCTGCAAGAAGAAAAAAAGTATTGTTTTATCAGCAAGTAAACCAATATATACTTTTCGGAACCAGAATATCTATTACTGGAATAGTGACACAAAATGATGTCAGGCAGCCTTCTGGATTGTAATAGGACAGTAATGTAATAGAAGCTATTAAATGCAATTTTTGAGCTAGCTTTCCTTTTTGGATGGATTGAGGCATCTGATGTCACTATTCTTTCAGAGTTTCAAAAAACAAACCAACAAAAACCACCTCTTTTTCAATTTACTTAATTTCGAGCAAAAAATCTGTTTTCCCATGAGCGGCACCAGACTGGGAGTGGTTGGAAGTGCTTGTGGGGAGGGGGACGTCCGCCCTTCTCTCTCTCTCAGCGCTTCCGGCGGTCCCAAGACTGAAACCCACGGGAGGCATAGGACGGGAGAAAAGCAAAGGCCGGATGTGCACTCGGGCGCTGCACACCAAGGCGGGCGCAGGCCCGATGGTAGGAGCCTCCGAGGGCAGCCAGGCCATTCACAGGGACAGGAGACACAGCACACACCTGACCAGTGCGCTCTTGCTGGGCCGCGGGGAACAGTGGGGCACAGAGGGGCGTCTGATGGACTTGGCAGGGTTCTGCCCCGTCTGCCTTACTTACTTCATGTTATGCCGAGGTGGCAGCTCCCTTCCGGGATTTTTCTACCTGAATTCGTTTAGGCAGGTAAGGGGGAGGTCAAAGCCTCTTCTTGAGTCTTTTGTTTCTTAAAAATAACCAGCTTAAAACAAGCAGTATCCCCCAAAAGGCATATTTTGGGGTGCCAAACTTTATCACCCCTCGCCCCAATCCTCCATCTGCCAGCGCTCAGGGCCGGACTTGCAGGTATAGAAAAGAGGTGGAAGCCAAGACAGGAAATTGTGGATTGGCCGTGGCGGCGAGCCCAGTGGGCTGTTGCAGGGGGCTGGCCTCAGGTTTCAGCTTCGTAATCTGAGGCATCGACCGGCCTGGAGTTTTGTTTGCTTACCTGGGTCGCCTCAGTCTAATGGTCTTCTGGTTTAATTAATGTAACAGAAATTAGCCCATCAGGGCTCTCCGAAACAGAAGGAACATTTTTATTCTATCATTGACATTTTTTTGGTAATGTCTTAATATTTTTTAATGAGATTTTCTTCAAGATACTGCGATAGCCGGAATGTATTTCTTGACCATCAAGTAACTGAATTAAACTTCAGTGCCACCAGGGAAGGGTCAGATCTTAAGCCTAGCTCCTAGAAAGGTCTGCGTCCCCACCTGTACGAAACACTGAATGAAATCAGAGGCACATCAGAGCTTTAAGGATGCGGACTTGGAGGAATTCTTAGAAGTCTGAAGAGTAACGCATTTTTAAACATCACCTTTCTTTGCCACAAACTTCTTCGTTTTCTTCCCATAACAATAGGCGTTAAAAATCCCCCAAGGCAATCAAGACCTCCTCCAAAAATTATTGCATTTTCAGGAAAAGTTATCATATCTAAAAATAGACTAAGTCGACTCGGTGGAACTTCCCCAGGCACAGGAAGGGGACTGCAATAGCATGACGTTTCCCAGCATACTGCCCGATGCTTCGCCACCCCGGCGAGCTGCTCTTTGCATTACGTGGGTAAACTAGGAAGCTTTCGCATATACAAGTAACATTGCATGGAGTTTTTGTTTGAAATAGTTCCTAAACGGAGATGCTCAAATCAATCATCGTAACTATATAAAGTAAGTATTATTTTGATTACAGTAATGTACACACAGTTAATAATTCCACCAATGACTAAATTGCTTAGACACGGTTCGGTAGAAGTAACTAACACCTGGAGTTGAGTTATGATTTTATTACAAAATTATAACCATACATGCTTATGGTTACACACATAATGCCCCTTTTTCTATGGGCTGGCAATCTATGCCAAACCTTTTATTACAAAATCATAAGCATATACAGTTATGATTTTGTAATAAAATCGTAACTCATGTCCGGGCGCTACTTCTGCCATGCCCTGTATTTACAAAAATGTCAGTTTCTTACCCCAATCCTTTCATTATTATCACCTGTCCTACTCTTTAAAAGCAGGATCTTCCAACTTTCTTAGCTTCTTCTGGTATTCCTAAGTAATATATTTATACTAGACATGCTTGGTTTATTAATATTAAACAGTATCAATTTAATTTTCTAATTTATGGCTAATTAATTAGTTAACTTTTTAAACTACTACATACCTCCACTCATTGATGAGGGCCATCTAGAAAACCCAACCACAAATGCCTCTGTTTCTCATATGACATGGCTGGACGCTTCCTGGAGATCCCTTCTGTGTCTGCTCCATCCTGTTCTTGGTACATTTGGTTAAACAATAGTCAGTGTTTACAGTGTTTAAGACTATGAAACTCTTGCTGAGCTGAGCCAAGTAATGCATTAGAATTTATTTTTCACAAAGCACATCTAGTTTTTTTGTTTGCTTAGTTATCTGGATACCTATAGTAATTTTAGTGATGGGTGATGTCGCTATCACTAAGTTTTTTTGCCCAATATTCCAATAGATCTATCCAACAACCAACCATATTATTCCAAATGTTCAAACTCATCTTAGGTCCATTTTCTTTCCTAGGGAAGCCATTTTCTTTTTTCTCAAGTTTGGATTGATTCTCTTTAGGACTGAATAGAATTGTCACCCTAGGACTTTTCTTCACCAGTTTTCTGTGTGGGATCGTTCGTTTCTTAATTCCTAAGTCTTGCCTATTCTTAGTTTATTCCTATATTTTGCTGACACTTACCTTTTATTAGGTTCCTAAGGAAAAATGTATTGGGAATATATATTTGTTGCCCATGCACATGAGAGAGTCTTTTTTCTCCTCACATACTTGATTGATAGTTTTGCTGGGTATGGATAGTTTGGGTATTTCTGTCAAACAGGAAACCATTTGTCCTCAGAAATGCAAATATATGGCTTCATTTTTTTTTTTTTTTTTGCTAATTTTCATTGTTGTTCTTGAGAGACTTCCAACTGGTTTCCATGTATTGTTTGTGATCTGTCTGGTGTCTGTCACCTTTGGGATCTACTTTTCATGCCTTTCTACAGAGCAGCTTTATGGTGTTCTGAGCCATTGTCAGGTGCCTTGTCCTGACATGTTTTCATGTGCTGTATTGAGAGGAGCGTGTCCTTGAGGGATGAGGGGGTCACAGGGAGGATGATGAACCCCAAGGACCTAACTGCTCTGAATAGACCCTCGATCTCATCCTCCATCTTCTGTCATGGCTGCTGCTTCTGGTCGATGGGTTTGCAGGAGTTCTTGTGGCAAATCCGCTTGCTTCTATGCTTTTTCTTTTCTCCTCAGGCATTTGTCTGAACCCCCCAAAGTTATCCATCCTTCTTCTGATACCCATTTTTAAAACGTGCGTTGAAAGCTTTCATTTTTACCTCTTCCCTTAACTTTCTTTATGTCTGTTGCCTAACACTTTGCTTACTTAACTCTTTTCTGTAATCTTAATGGGGTTTGAGTAAGTGTAGGAGGTAAACACAAGAAGCCAGTCTCTTATGTTTAAGAAGATGTCTCAATTTAATTTTTGGAAAGGAAGAATCAAGCAACTTAAAGTTTCCTAATATGAGCTTTAATATATTTGCCGTCAGGTCTCCAAATAAAGAAGATGGTGAAGGGCAATAGTATGGAAACTTATAAAAGAAGAAGTCTTTCATTCATGCCTCCAGCCTGTCTTTCTCTACCTCTCTTACACTTCCCAGAATGCACCCTTCCCTTCCTAGCAGCTCTTCCCACTCAATTTGATTTACATTAGCTCTGTTTTAAACAATTTTTTTTTTGTATTTCTCTTTCACTCTCTGGCACACATGTTCCCCTCTCCATTGCTACCTGTCATGATTTTACTTTATGTTGCTTTTGTACAAGCATATGTTATGCTGGTATTTGTCTAATTTTCAGTATATTAGAATCTGTACTATCCACTTTAGAAGGATTTATCCCAAAGAGACAAAATGAGTAATGTTTTGCGCCATATTTATAAATATAACTTAAGCGAGCTCTTTATTTCTCTATTCCCAAATGATACAAGACATCTCAGAATGAAGGGACCTTCTATTGGCACACTTGACCAAATAGTGTGGTAATAATGAGAATAGAAATTTAAATAGTTTACCAGTGCAATTCTTGTAATCAGTTTTTTCGCACACCCAACCTTCTACTATAATACAGACAGATAGATAGATAGATGATAGAGAGAGCCAACATTTATACAGCCATAAAACTGTATTAACATCTGTACTCACACTAATCAGGTGTGATTAGAGTGCTAAATATATTACTCACACAGATCTTATGTTATTATGAAGACAATGGAACTAAAAATAAGTAAATAAAAGTGCCATGCAAATATCACTGAATCACCTGGGCTATTTATTATCTAGCCCTTATTATAGTATAAGAATAAATTCTTGTATTTATAGAATGATTTCCTTCAAGGAACTCAAAGACTTTTTTAGATGTAGTTTCAATATGCATATTCACAATGATAATAAGACATGAAGAAAATAGAAAACATTTACAGTCAGAAAGAATGATTTTATGTATTCATCATCTCTTCAGCAAGAAAATTGCATTTTGCAACAAAAATGTTACGTACTGTTGAAATAATTTTACTGGTATGGAATGTTACCTAAAGCAGCATTTGCATAACTGGTTGTGTTTCAGATAACCAGTTCCTGGTGCTAGTGACACCCTTCAACTGGTTGGTTAACTGAATTCAACAGTCTCCATTTTCCATGCTACCTTTTCCCATCCATTACCTCCCTGGGTATCTTGTATCTTGAACCTGGAAAACAGCTGGTAGGTCTTGACCTTAAAACATTAAAATGATACTATTTACTCCCTATTATCTTCCCTGGACTATGCTGGGTATTTAAATAAAAAAGCTTAAGAATATTGGAGAGTCAAAGGTCACTTTGAACATAAATTAAGTAATGATTTTTTGTGTCCCACACCTAATTTCCACAATACATAACTACTACTATTTTCCCCTTAATTTTAGAATTACTAATATTCAAGTCAGATGCCCAACTGCACTTTCTAAATTTAGCATTTATTGGGCCCCACATCCCCCAACCTATGGAAACTGCCACTCTAGTCTTTGACGCAGCAAGGATGAATCAGTCGCCTACTGATTAACCAGGCACAGTGAAACGTCCCTGCACTCGAATGACCTTGCTGGGACCCCAGCAACCAGAAGCTGAGGGCGGCCTTCTGGAGCTAGAGTTTTATTCTGGAAGTAGAAAGGAGTTGGAGAAGGCGGAAATGGAGCCCCCGGAAGGCTGAGGCACAAGAAGAGAACCAGCTTCGGTCACTGACACAAACCTTCGATAGGGAGGCACCGTTTCAGTGATGGGTTAGTGTTTCCGTTGGTATTTGATTTTTAAAACTCAGAGACGGGTGTTAACTCAGTATAATGCACCGGTTATGACAGGAAAGGATATTGCACAAAACTACTGTCTGAATATAAAAACTCTACAGAAGTGCCTGGATAAGTCATTTTGAACCTTTTCCAGTCACCAAATAAATTGTCCAGTCACCAAATAAGGGCTGCTTTCATTAGTTTCCTATGTTTCATCTAAATCATCTCCAATCCACAAGTTTATTTTTTACTGATTTTTTTTAACTTTTCAAAAATGTACCTATCAAATATCTCACTTAAATATTACTCCTAAAATACTATCCCTTTAAAGGTGACATTATCTATTCTTCTTCACGAACATGTCCCCAGCTTGTAGTAGCTATTCAGTACATACTTGTTGATTGAATGTAGCCTTTGCCCATGCACTTTATATTTACTTTCTACTAAGCGAAAGGTGTTCCGTGTGTTCTCAATATTTCATTTCCCATGAACCCACCAGGACTGCCACGTAGAAATCACGTCCTTCTAGCCCTGACTAGAGAACTTAAATAAGCATTTGCTTCACCGAAGGGTTAATGCAGAATTTACAAAGTTGGAAATGACTACTCAGAAGAAATGAGTGATAACTCTTGCCAAAATCAAATGAATGTGTTATATCATACTATTTAGTAAATATATACAAATGCCAAATGTCAACAGATGATAAACAGCAACTTCCCTCAGCTTTTACTTTGATCTGATAAAATAAGCCATAATCTCATCTACTATTTCTTTATAGATTTCTGTTATAGCCAGGATAAGTATCAGTATCAAGTCATGCATCATCACATTATTATGCTTATCAAAGACACAAATTAGATACACTGTAATTTATTAATCTTTTTCTTCGAACAAGTTCTCGGAAGTGGAATTCTTAACATTCACCAGAACTGGATTTTGCCCACCTATGTCTTTAGTTTTCAATGTGGGGATTCCAAAATGTTACAGACTTCCATGAGACTTTATATCTGGATGCTGTATAAATCCAAGCTATTTATTTTCTGCATTCAAAATGACTATTGTCACTGTCAATCAGTGTCTATCTGACTTTCAGTCTTGCTTTGTAGGGTATCCCAGTTTATACTCAGATCTAATTTGGGGAAGAAAAGGAAGACACAGACTGGAAACCTTTGGAAGCCAATACAGTCCCTAGCATTCATTTTAGTTGGAACGTACTCAGTGGTTACATCCCTTCTGCTAAAACCAAGTAAGAAATTCCCTCGACACAAAATGGAAACGTTCAATCGGGGAGGATTCCAACCAGACACCATTAGCCCTGCAGGAGATTTCTCCAGGAGAAGTATAAATTTGAAGCCTTTGAAACCTGGTGAAGAGGGGTTACATCACGCAGAAAGTGGTAAAGAAAAGCCATTGTGGGAAAAAAACGACAGGGTGGAGAATAATCCCAGAACACTCCGGAATTCTTCTGAACATTTGACTTAAATCTCACTGGCCACTAGATGGCGCCTACTATTTGGCAACCATAACGCTGTTTCTAGGGCTTAAAATAACTCGCACCAGGTCGCTTGTGAAAGAGCAAAAATTAATCCTGCCCCAGACACACCGCATTTTCTCATCAGAAATCTAAATTTAAAATGCATGTGATTTCCTGGTCACACAAGCAAATATATAAAATATAGAATATCTTTTTATTGGTCTCATCTTCTAATTTCTCAAGGAATTGTGAGATTGAAATTTTCCTACTTAGGATAGTTGATTTCTGTCCTGTCAGAGGAGGGGTGGGGCCCATTTCGCTCTAAATAGGCTTCATTCCTTACGCATTAGTTTTATTCTGCAAAGGCCCAATTAAGATGTCATTTAAAGTAGATGTGCTAAAATTAAAAGGCCAGTTGTGACTGCTGGTGTCGGTGCATAGCTTCCCAAGGGGAGTCCGTAGTGATATTCAGCGGTGAGGTGCGGAGCCCTTCTCCTGGGATGAGTTTGCGAACTTACTTGTCCGAGCTCGTGTGCACTGGGTGTGCTTCTCTGTTCTTCCCACGCCGCTTTCTCTACTGAGCTCCCAGTGGAATAACTACTTGCTTAGCGTATCTGCCCTCCACCCTCACCTTCGTTCTCTGTCTTGACCCTACATTGAGAGTGAAATACCGTTCATCTTCTGTCGCTCCTGCTTTTTGCACCGATTGTTCCCTTTGCCTCTCCACTCCCTCAATTCTGAGCCTGGTGAACTTGTGCTCTCTTCTCCAGGTTAGCCCAGGAGGCTTTCCCGGGATGGAGGTGCTCACAGCACCAGTCAGTGCCTGGTACCCCGCTTTTAGTCTGGCCATCAATCATGCAATTACATCATTGCATTTTTAAGAGCAATAATATGAAAAAAGTGCTTAGAAAAGAGCCTGGTATATGATAAACTTTCCATAAATGTCAGCCGCGAGTAGTATAGTAGTAGTCGCAGTGCTGTTACTGCTACTGTTATTATACTATTAGCATGCCACATCCCGGGCTCTGAACTAGGTGTCAGGAAAGGGACATGCATCCGTTGCATGCTTGTCCTTCTAGACACTAAGATGTTTGCAATTAAAAACTGCATCCGACTTAACTTTGAATATCAAATACCTGGCATAATCCTGATACAGACTAGAATCCCACCTGTATTAAGGAGGGTTTGGTGCCATGTTAAATTCCCTTCCGTCATCAGAACGGTCCTCTAATGATACAAAATTAATTCCATCCTCAGTTCCAGGACAGAGTAGATTCTCCAATCTAATAGATGGATGAAGTGCAAAAAGCACTGTATTTCGCTGTGAGATGAGATTAATACACAATTACCATTTTATTACCTACGTGCACTATTCAGTTGGAGGTTATAGTATAACAGGTTCTCGCTATCATGCTATCATTTCAGGACTGATATTAAAGAAGAGTCAGTTTTGAAATTCTTATTTTTTTCTGTTCTGACAGTAATGCATTCACTTGAATGTGGCATAAGTTAAACCAGCCTTATACCAAATTCAACTTCTGCAGGGTCTGTAGAATGCATGGTGTTACATAAGTCTCCACTCTATGTCAATATCTACCTTCCAAGGATATAAAAAACATAATTTTTAAGAAATTTGGATAGAGAATATTGGCATTGCTTTAAACCAAATGTGCTAAGATTTTCAAAAGAATTAATGTAGAGGCTAGTTTGATGGTTCCTTTTGTGTTTGTTTTTAGAAATACTAGGTATAGTTTTATGACTGCTTGAGATTTTTTCTTTTCTCTCTCTTTTTGTATATCAACCTTGTATCCTGCAACCTTGTTGTAATCACTTATTAAATTTAGGAGTATTTTTTTATTAGTTTCAGGTATATAAAACAATGTTATTTAGATATTTATACCCCCCTCACAAAGTGATCACCCCAACAAGTCTACTACACATCTGACAGTGTAAACAGCTATTACAGTACTATTGACTCTATTCTCTATGCTGTACTCTATGTCCATGACTATACACATACACACATATATATTCATACGGAGAGAGAGAGAGGGAGGGAGAGAAAGCGAGTGAGCCAAAAAAATACACACATTTTAAGAAAGGAGAAAACTGTATTAAAATTGTAATATTCAATATATACCAATAATAAAAGATATGTAAGTCACGTGTGACTTCTGCAATTACAAGAGGTGCTCACAGTGGTCACCATCAGTATTTATGTAAGGCACAGGTAACGTCTCTTAAAGGGCGTATACATGTTTTTGGCTCCCTGATCTATATATCTACATACTATATATCTATTTGACACGGACTGTATAGACCATTATTTTATGTTGGTTTCAGGTGTACAGCATAGTGCTTAGACATGTATATAATTTACGAAGTGGCTCCTCTGACCCACCCAGCACCGCCCGGCACTATACATGGTCACACCATATCGATGAGATTCCCTGTGCTGTGCTTACATCCCGTGACGGCGTTGTAACCACCTAATTTGTATTTCTTACTCTTGTCACCTTTCTCACCTTGCCCCAGTGCCCGTCCAGTTGGTCACCCTGATAAACCTGTCGCCCATCTGCCACCACACACAGTTATTACAGTATTCCTGAGTACATTCCTCGGGCCGTACCCCACACCCCCAGGACTAGTGTGCAATACCCAATTAGTACTTCTCAGTCCCTCCCCCTTTTCACTAACCGCTCTCCCGTGTGACAGCCATCAAAATGTTCCTTGAATCTGTGAGCTGGTTTCTGTTTTGCTTGTTCGTGTTGTGCGTTAGGCCCCACGTGTGAGTGACATCACACTGTGTCCGTCTCTCTCTCTGACACACGCCACGCAGCACGACAGCCTCCGGGTCCGTCCACGCGGCCACAGATGGCGAGAGCCCGGTCCCTCCGTGGCCGAGCCGTGTTCCATGGTGTACATGCACCGCCTCCTCGTCACCTGTCATCCGTCACCCGTCACCCGTCACGGACACCCAGCTGCCGCCACGTCGTGGCCTCCGTAAACAAGGCTGCGGTGCCCATGTGGATGCGCACATTCATTCAAGTCGTGTTTGTGTTTTTTTGTTTTGGATCAGTACCCCTCGGTGGTGTTGCTGGGTCCACCTTGGTCTCCTGTTATAGCCTGTTTTACAGTCTGGTTTGGCTGGTGTAAGTGTGGCTACCTCAGCATTTTGTTTGTTTCCATTTTCACGAAAAGTCCCTTCCCACCCCCTTACTTCCAGTCTGGGCGTGCCCTTCCAGCCGAAGGGGGTCCCTTGTGGGCAGCGGGGGCGAGGGTCTTGTTTTCTCATCCACTCAGCCGCTTGGAGCATCTAATACATTTACACGGAGAGTGGTTGTTGATAGATATCTAGTTATTGCCACTTTATTATTCATATTTTTTATCTTTTTTTTTTTTTGTCTTAAAGACGTCCCTGTGAGAGTTTTGTAAGTCTGGTTTAGTGGTGATGAACTCCTTCAGCTTCTTCTTGTCCAGGAAGCTCTTTGTCTGTCCCTCACTTCTAAGTAAGAGCCACCTGGGCCGAGTCATCGTGGTGGCAGGGCCTCACTTGTCGTCACTTTCAGTATTTCGTGCCACTGCCTTCTGGCTGCACAGTTTCTGTGGAGAAACCAGCTGACAGACCTCGGGGAGCTCCCTTGTAGGGAACTGCTTTTCTCTTGCTGCTTTTACCATTCTCTGTGCTGTAGCCTTTGCCATTTTAGCAATGACGGGTCTCTGTGTGGGCCTCTTTGGGTGCATCTGGTTTGGGGCTCTGCTTCCTGGGCCTGTGTGTCTGCTTCCTTCACCAGGTCGGGGGAGTTTTCTGTCATTATTCCTTCAAATAGGTTTTCATGTCCTCGTGTTCTCTCTTCTCCTGGTGCCCCTATGGTGTGGGTGTTGGTACCCTTGATGTTGTCCCAGAGGCCCCTTAAACAAATGTCTTTTTTTTTTTTTTTTTTGGTTCCGATTGGGTGTTTTCTGTTCTCTTATCTCCTAAGTTGACGTGGTCCTGAGGGGAGGGGACACAGCATTTACCTACTCTACCATCTCGACCTGAAAACCCTCCACTGGCATTTCCCTTTGGTTTTCAGCCTTCCGTGTTTGTGGAAATTGAGAGACACTTCCCGTGAAATCAGAAAGTCATCCCCACATCACCAAGGGAGAATGTGGACCCTATAGAAGGTGATACACAGTATCATCCCACTATTTTACAGCAAGCGAACCACGGATACAACGAGCATTGAGGGAGGCACGGAGTGGGGAAATGGTCCCAGACTTAGAGCAGCGACGCACGGCCTGGCCGGGCAGCGGGAAGGAGTCCCGTTTCGGGAGAAGCTCAGGCTTTAGAAACATGAACGTTACAACCCCTTAAAACAAAGGAAAAATACAACTATCGGCAGAAACCCCTACGTGCTTCCTCTACAGCTTCTTTCTTGCTGATTCATGTCCCGGCCACAGGTATAGAGTAAGAAAGGAAAAAGCTTATTTTACCCCGAATGTCCATTCAGACCCACTTTGTTAGGGTTATGTTCTTGCTACGCAGATGAAATCTAGAGGAGCTCCTGTAACGTTTGGGTTCTTCATCAGCAATAAAATGTCCTCTGATCACCCCTAGTCACATAGGAAAGTCTCATTTCAGCAATTAAAATGTCTCATCCATGTAGGATCAAACCTAGTCGGTCTGCTGTAGGTTGTTACCTGAGGCGGGGAAAGTCTCTACTTCCTCTAATTCTTTGCAAGCCCTACCTAGGTGGCCTAGCATGTGGGACCGTCGGCAAATATTGTCTTGGGGTTTTAGTCAAAACAGAGTCAGACATAGTTGGATTTTAACATCTTGCTGCCTATCCTGGGTAGCACAGTGAAAACACACAATTTTTCACCCAACTCTCTATACTGCACGTTGAGATGCAGAGCTTCAGGGCAGGCCCTGGGATAACACAGGCACGCTTACGCGCTCCGCAGGAAATGCCTGACCGCACACGTCACAACCCACTGTCGTGGTTCTTAAACTTTCCCACCTTCTTACCCCGAATCACTGAGGAAGAAGACAGACCTCTGTAGGGTATGAAGTCGTAGTCTGCAGAGCCATTTGTCATTATATTTCTTAACAGGCATATGTTTTCAAAATTAAAGCACACACACTTGGTATTCTATACCATAATGCCTATTTATTTTGTAAAAATTTGTTAGTTTTTTCTAATATTTTCTTAAAGTTGTTTCTCTAGAGATACACACCAATTTTAACCTCGAATTCCAGTCAAGTCCTGGCAAAAGGTCACAATTCCCAGTCTGATTATCATGAACCTGTACAAATAATGGTATTCATGTAATTCTGCAGGGTGCTATTGGACCTAGTTTTTCTCGTTTCCCTTCTTAATAAATTGATACTACTGACCATTCCAGCTCTGTTCAGCAGAGGACTTTAAAGTCCTACTCAGAAGTGAGCAAACATTTGTTTGCAGAGAACATACCCAAATGAATACCTGCACCCATTTACAGACCTTGATTCTTTTCTTTAACCTCTCCTCCTAACAGATACCCTTCTAGCCTAATGATGAATCTCCAGTTTCAGGAAGCACTCAGCTTAAAAATAGACATCAGAAATTATCTCTGGAAAGGGAGAGGAAATTTTAGAAATACTCGTATAAATGTTTAACTCATTCAGAAGGAAAACCAGCACGGCAAGAGAACGCAGCTGAAGGTGGGGTGGGGTTGAAAGCGGGACACTTACCGGTTCGTTCCACACCAACCGCGGTGCCGGTTGTGGGCCCATTTACCCATCAGAGTGCATCTGTGGTCTTTCTACCTCTGTGACCCCACGATACTGGGAATGGGGGACTCCTTCCCCAACTCCGAAGCTCAGAGTTGATCCTTTGATACTGATGAGACGGATACGCAGAGATAAGTGGAAACTATTCAGCTCTCTTTCAGTTCAGAAAGCTAACTTCTGCCATTCCAAGACATACGTCCCCGAAAAGTTACCGGTGAAGTCACTGTCACACTAAGAAGTGGGTGGACGTGTCACTGCACCGCCCATGTGGCCACAGTCAGCGGGGAGGAATGAGAGGGTGAGCTCGTGAGCTGGTCCTGCATCTAAAAGCAAAAAAGCCTCTGAATCCAGGAGGTGAAACCTCGAGCTGAGGCCTGTGAGTAGTTTCCCATCGCGAGAAGTGAACTCAACGTCTAGAACGGTATTTTTAACGTGTGAATCCCGAATTTGCTGTATTGAAATCGTGGGTGGGGAGGGAGAGGCTCAGCTGGCTAACATGCAGATTCCTAGGCCTTCCACTAGACCGACCGAGTACAAATTTAGGAGTTAAAATCTGCCCCCGGGAGATTCTTGCTGATGCTGCCGCTTGAAAACCATTGGACTAGGAGCTAACAGATTAATAATGTAAAGAGAGGGACATCGTCGATTCGAGTGAAGCTCTTAACCATAGTGCAAAAAGATAAGTTCACGGTAACTCCAAAGACCAAACACTTCTCTTTGTAATTTATTTAGAGACAATTCCCAACCTGATCCAGACTTACTTGTTGTAAAAAAAAAGTGACCTATATACGTGTGAGATCATGTGTGGCTCCTCCGTATCCTACTTTGTGTGTGTATTTGGGAGTACCCCAGGTGGGGTTAGTACATAATAGAAAGTATTAATAGATGCCCCATATTCTGAATTCAGACACACATTTGGCCTAAAGGGTTTCAGATAAGAAAATTGGTACCTACAGTTGTTTAAAGACTTGGCAGTTGTAAGAAAATATTGCACCTACATGAGCCTGGACCTACGACAAATACGGAGGGAAACCTTTGTGCAAAGGAGGAGAGGGGCAAGTAGAGGCGAGGAGAGCCTTGGGCTGCCATGTGGTTCTGACACTGATAAAAAAAGAAAAAAAAAAAGAATAGGATGGAAGGAGGATGGAGTAGGGTGAGCTCTCAGCAGCCAATGTGGACGAATTTCCCACAAGAGGGTCCTGGAAGGGACAGAAAGGACCCCACACCCCTGCCACTCGGAGTCCTCGCCTGCGAATGGCCTGGGCGCTGGAATGGCCTCTACGTGAATATCGTGGCAGATCTAAAAGGTACAGCTGCACGTCTCATAGCAGGTTTTCTTTAAAAACATCTGGGTGGTGCATGTCCACGGCCCACACGGTCCCCGACTTACCCGTGCAGCCAGCAGCTTTGCTCAGGATGGACACGGCCGCAAGACGCGCTCCGTGTTCGGTCCACTTGCATTTTCGTGGGCCTCTTTGTCACAGCGGTCTAATTGTATTCTAGCCAGCACAATTTACATTTCTAATCGTCTTCCTCCTTACATGTTTGTCAAAGCTCGTGTCTTCATTTGGGATTGGGGAAGTATGGTCACTATTGATGAAAAAATAACAAACTTTGGACCTAGTGTAGTCACTCAGCCCTGAATTAAAATGCTGTCAGGGGACTTCCTGGGCTCTAGATGCTCTGGAGAACCTTAAAACGATTGGCTGTCCGCTCTGGCTCTCATTCCTCCCAGCAGATGGATGTTGAGGGGTCCGAGTGAGGTTAAGCTGTCATGGCTGACGTGGACCTGAGCCAAGTGTTCCCAGTCCTTTGTCCTGCGTGGATGCCATGGTCGCTGCCTCTCCGAATGTGTCCTGAGGGGAACCTGGGCTGGAAGAACCTAGCTGGCTGTTACAAGCCAAAATTAGCAAGGAAAGGTAGATCTTACAAAGTTTGTTAGCAGCTGTGCCACTGTGCATAGCCTCCAAGCCCCACCTGGTCTTTACCGCTAGAGCCAGGTAAGGTGTTTCCCAGACAAGCCTCAGGGACCGATGAGAGCCATCGCTGACAAGGATGGGGGGGACACTGGGACTCTGTGCTAACTCGGTCACTAAGACATGCAGAAAACCTGATGTGTTTTCATAAAATAGGCGTTTACAGAGCTAATTCTTTGTTGTTGCTGTTAACGTTCTTATTAATGGTGTTTAGGTTCCACTTTGCTTTTCCTTGTTTCTTTGCTTTTTCAAAATGGTGTCACCTTGAAATTCAAATGTAAAAAAGAAATCACCACCGAGGAACGTAAGTGTCTGTTTGTTCGGGTTTCTGTGGGGCCACGTGTGTTTTCGGTGTAAGTAAAAAACGGGGAAAAAAAAGGTTCACTAGTTGGTGCCCTTTGCTGTGGAGTTCACTTCTAGTTGTTCTCAGAGATTTCAGCACCCCTCTCATTACTTATTTATATCTTCCCCCCTTTCTTCCACTTTGCGGATAATTGCTACTTAATTGATACTGGCTCCGTGCAAACCCAGTCACAAGACACACCGCTGAACAGAGGAATCGTTAATCCGTGTGCACGTCGCAGAGCCCCTAAAAGGGGCGGCTGCAAGAAGCAAAGTCATTAGCAGCTTATTTGCAACAGTGCACTTACCAAAAGCTCCGTGGAGAACACATCAACAGTCAACATGTAACAGAGCAATTAACACAGGACTTCTCTACTTTGGGGTGTTAGCGTGGGAGTAAAAAGAGCAGATGTGAAGTGTTTGCGCTGTTGGCACGCACGCTCTGTTCTGACATATGCAAATACCACTTCTGCTTACAGAACCTGCAGCCCCCTTCGTACCCTGACCTTACTGATGAAGCCCTATGACAGAAGTGCTTCATTTGCAGGGTGCTATTAATTATTAAGTGGCCAATCCCATCTTTTCTCGTTATTAGAGCTTTGCAGAAAGCCAAGTGAGGAAGCATCACAAACAAGGTGATAGCACTGTAGTGCCCGGCTTGCATCGGCTACCGCTGTCTTGCTGGAAGATTCCCCGAAAACAGAAAACAATTAAGGCCCAGAGAAGGCAGAAGTGAGTCTCTAAAGACTGACAGATAGGATCACCTGTGCAAGCCAGGCATGAGTTTGAATAGTTTTCTTCCTGGAATTCAGGTCACCCCTGTGATGATCCACTGGTTTCTAGATGAAGGAGGAGAATCCTGGACTAGGAATGGACTCACACATTGTCCCCTTCCTTGACGGGGAGCTGGGAAATGACTACTCCTGAGAACAACTAAAATTAGCAGCAAGCGACGTGACTCTGTCCTTGTATCTTGAAAGGACGTGTCACAGGCCTCATCTTTCCTATCACTTGCACCCTGGAGAAGAAAGCAACTTTCATGGTGTAAAATAGAATTCCTTCTGTCTCCCTGTCAGTAAGTGATGAGATCTCTCATTGTTAAGGAAATGTTACTTAAGTATTTCTAAAGACATATGAGCATCTCAGAAATGGTAACACTTCATTAAAAAGAAAGCTGGAACAAAGATGACTCTAGAGCATTTTTACTCCATAAATGAGCAACCTACTCTGGAGTCTTTTGACAAAAGACAAGTGGTTAATATTAACAAGTTAGGATTTTTTTAATTCTCTCCATTGCATTACAGTATACTTTCAGGATGATGGGGAGACATTTGCCCCCAATTCTGTTTTATAAAGAACACTTTTTGGTGATCAGGCATGACTGAATAGATGCATATATTCCAGATTTCTCATGTTTTCCTGTGACCACACTAGCCCTGGTTGCAGTGCATCCCATTGGAATGAATGAATTCACACCATTAGCTCATTCTGCTACAGCTGTCCTAACATGCACTCTGATCTTATCCTCAAACCCTTGTTTTTCCATTATCTCTTTGCATAAACATCTTGTACTCCTAGGCATGATGAATTTTTCTTGTCCGTAAAAGCAGGCCCCGGATGGCCTGGTTGATACACCGCCCTGGTGGCAGCCCAGACAGAATTGGACCTAATGAATTCTAATTGAGTTCTGGTTGGCCCCCTGGCTTATCTTGCTGAACTGACACGATCTTAGAACAAAAAGGTTAGTTGAGTACACTGCTTAGAGAGTCATATGGGTTTTGATAACTTTTATAAATATGTCCATGTTCTGTGCTCTCCTGACCCTGTGGTGTGAAACACCTGGGTGTGCATGGAGGATGATTGGAAGACACTTGAGTTTATAATTGCTCTCAAAAATCTGGCTCCCCGAGGGCCTCGAGCAGCTAGGTTATTTGAGGGGGAAATCATTCCTGGTGGTTGCTAAGGGCATTGGTCGGGGCTGAGACAGGGAGCAATTGGTCTTGGCTTCAGGTCCTGCTGTCAGCCATGGCAGTGCTCAGTTCAGCTTTCAGGGGATACACTCTGTGGGGCTGTTCTGTTTTCATGAGTCTGGAGCTGAAACCTAACTGAGGCCAAGGTGTTAGCTTTGTTTGACTACAACTTTATCCTGGCTTGAGGTTTGGTGATTAGATCTTGGTCATAGTTGCTACACCTGAAGCTTTATTCTTCAGTGACTTTGATGCTGACCAGAACCCAACATCCTAAGAGCTTAATGATTACAAGGAGTGGACATACAGTGTGTGCACAGGTAGGGGGATCTGGGGAAGGAAAACAAGGGAGTCACAGTTCTGTGAGGATGACCAGAACTAGCTGGGATTCAAGCAGAATGCATGCTACAGAAATGAAGCTCACGTGCAGTTACGCTTTCCGGTAGAGTTACTGCAGCATTGCTTTTTGTCCACAGTGTGCAGGTATCATTGGACCTTTGCCTTTGCCCTGTGGACCTGGGGCACGGAACATATCTTAGGGAGATCATCACCTTGTGTGAAAATATGTAAAGCTATATGCACAGGATGGTCTTTGCAGCATTGTGTACAATAGTAAAAATTAGAAATGTTTATCAATGGAAGACTACTAAAATATATTGTGGTTTATATGTACAATGCACACTAGGTAGTGATTGTTAGAGCCCTTAAAATGCACAGGTGTTTGATTTAATATGGAACTATGCCCAGGATCGTTAGGGGAGGCAGCATGTAGCAGGAGGTGCGGCTCAATAGGTCGGTAGAGGCCAGGTCTAAAAGGAACTTAAAAGGACATAATAAAAAATTTAATGGAAGGGACTTAGGTGATCATATTTTCATTTTAGAAGAAAACCTATGGAATCACACACAGATTTCATTGTGGATTAAAAAAAAGTTCTATGGAAAGGAATCTCCCAGGGGGATCTGATCATCAATCTCTAACTGGGCAAGTCTTGGTGGTTGTCTCAGCCCAGCACGTCACTTCTTTAATAAAAGGCTTATCTTTGCTTTAGGCAAGTCCTGTCCATTGTTTCTGTGTATCTGGGTTAACACACTTTTGACATAAACCTGACCACCCTCACGAGGGCACACACTCTCACGGACGCCCCTGGAATCCAGTCTGCACTTCGCTTCCTTACAGAGCCCCCTTCATTTCAAATGCATAAAGCAAACTGCAGAACTTCTTCTGCAGAGCCTGTGAGACCTCACTCCCCGCGTGTGCCATCAGCTCGGCTCGAATGAACTCTCACACAAGACGTTCAACAGGTTTGGATGTTCTTACCTCGAAAAGTGGAACCACGGAGGTGATTTAAGATGTATTTACGATAGTCTAGGCAAGAGGTGGTGAGACACGTCACAGAACCTTGCAGGGATCACGGCAATGCTAGGACTTCCAGAGACAGATCAGAGGGAAAACGAACAGGATTGGCGAAGCCCTGGGTGCCGGCACGGGAGCAGGGATTGAAGGCAGTCGTGACAGTGCGTGACAGTGCCTGGTGTTGGAAATGGCACCAGGTCCACGGTCGTAGGTGAATTGAGAGATGAAGTCTGGGCGGACAGACTGGCCTGGGTTAGGCTACCAGGGAGTAGGGACCTCGCTGGGGAACATGTTGGGTAGGCCGGAGAGTGAGTTCTGGGCTGGAGGTGTGGAGTGGGGAGCTGCTGGGGTGAAGAAAATGTTTAAGTTATGGTGCACAGTGAGCTTCCTCCGCGAGAGCCGGGAGATGCGGCGGAAAGGCCAAAGAGGCACGTGTACGAGACAGCGTGTTCTCGTGCTGAACGTCCACCCCAGCGGTCCTCAGCCTGGGGGCGCGGCCCCTTTGGGGGTGGAACGCCCCTCTCACAGGGGTCACCTACAACCCTCGCAAAACACGTCAGATGTTTACATGACGACTCATAACAGGGGCAACATGACAGCGATGACGTAGCAGCGAGAATAATGTGATGGGGGTCACCCGGCACGAGGAGCCGTGTTACAGGGCCGCGGCCTCAGGGAGGCTGAGCACCCCCGGTTGGGACAATGACAGCAGGGGTACTGCATGTAGCAGGTGACTCGGAATGCGCCGGGGGGCAACGCCTGCTCTCCGCCGGCACACGCCACCCACGACGTGACAGCTGGCCGCCTGGGCCTTCCCAGGGCCTCCGTCACAGAAAGCAGGACCCGTCGGTGGCGAGGATAGATTGTGTGTTCTTAAAACTCTTACAATGTGACACATTTTGTCGTAAAAATCTTCACCAATTTAAGAATCGGGTTACTGTGCAGCCCAGCCGCCCTGCCTACCCCAAACCCGACACACTCACCCATGAAGGGACGGACATGCCCCTGTGCTCGCCCCAGTGCCGCATCACTCACGGCGCCGACAGAGTGTCGTCTGGGGGGCGGCCGGGCGGCGCGGCCGTGGCTCATGGGCACCGCGAGGAGAGGTGCCGGCCGCCACCTGCGGCTCGTGGGTGCGCCTTGAGGTCGCCGTGCTGGGTGACCGGTCAGCCCGAGAGTCGGGAGCCGCAGGACCTCACGCCTGTGTGACGTAGGGGATTGAGAGAACAGTGCAGCCGGGCAAACACGGAAACAACGTCAGGGGCGTGGACAATGGTTTGTGGGTACCGGCGGGTAAGGGGGACGGGGTAAGGGGGGACGGGTACT